>JASAND010004616.1:0-53127 GCA_030248195.1 Trissonchulus latispiculum
TAAACGTGTATTATAGAAACAAGTTAGTTTACGTACCACTATTTTTTTCTTTTTCGGAATTTATTTCTGGGATGAAGTGAACAAAAACAGAAGCCCGTCCAATATTAAAGAAATAAATAAAATACACTCTCGTGCTAATTCCAACATTTTCCAGTTATATATCATATGTACACGTAAACGTAAAACACATTAAATTCCTATATTAGTAGTGCATGCGACCTCTGCCAGACTTGGTTCAAACACTTGCGGCTCATCAGTGTAGAAGTGTAGAACTAAGTTCTTTAAGAGATGCTTTGGAAAATCCTTTAGAAAATAAGTGAAAGATAGTTTCGCCGCCAGTCGCCTCATAAAGTGTCACTAGTGTGGTGAACAAACATGACATCCAAAATATGAAAAATTTCTCATTTTTGAAAACTGTTAACAATGGGTAGGGTAAAAATTGGACAATTCCCTAATGTTTCTGATAGACAAAAATATTTAAAACAAACATGTAAATTCACAGATAAAAGTGTAATTCATCACGTTTCCTTAAATTATATATATTTTGATAAGTATATACTTTTTTCTCAGAAAGAGAAGGAGGAACTCGACAGATTCTGAAGACAAGACAAAAACTATTCTCGTTCCAAAATAAAACATTTAATATAATGTGTACTAAGGCGTATAATTAGTAGGACAGATACAGTTAAAACAGCCACAAGCCTAAGGCGTATAATTATATATAAATCAAAATTCAAACATTTATTGGAACAGGTTATTTCAAATTCAGAAATAGTGATTCATAAATGCTTCTACTAAAGAAATGCACCAGGCCGCCACTACCGGGGCCGGGGGCCCCCATCATCGTGGCCCTGGTACCGGGGGCGGGGCCTGGAAATTGGGGGCCCAAATCAAAAATTTTCAAGAATTTTCTAGAAAATTTAAATTTTTCAATAATTTTTGAAACATATACGTGTGTATATACAAACGTTACTATCGTTGCTTTCATTCATATCAGCGGGGAAAGCAAACGATTTGTAACACTTTTCTTTAACTTTTCCGAAAATTCAAAATTTTGGCCAAAAAATGTCAAATTTTTTTTTTTTTTGCTAATTTTTGGCCCCGGTCCCGGTACCGGAGTCTGACCACCGGGGCCGGGGCCTGACTACCGGGGCCGGGACCTGTCCCCGGTGCATCCGAGATTCAGTCTAGGTTTTTTTGGTCAAAAATAGCGTCGTTTGCAGAAATGAACAATAATTTTGACGACGCCAAAATAAAAATGACGAAAGAATGACCAAGCCAAAATGTGGAAGTAGCACCAAATTTAAAAAAAGAATGCAAAGTTTCTATCATGTTTTAACAGTGATTTTTTAAAAAATTTCTCAAATATTGGGGGCTGCCGCCCCAAATTCCCCGCTCAATATTGTCTTTATGTTAAGCTTCGACAAAGTTTGAAAAGTCAATCAGTATTAAGCCGTACGTAGATTACGAGACTTCATGCTACATCTTTCAATTGCATTTTTGATGCACGTTTCTCATACCATTTTCTCATACCACTTTATCTTTGAGCTCTGTTTGCTTTTCGGATGTGAAAATTCTAGCAACTGAGTCTTCAGCATCTTCACCGGCGTGTCCAGGATTTTGAAAAGGGGTGGGTCCAAAAAATTTTTATCCTCCTCCCCCCAGAACAAGAAAACAAGAAAATAAGAAAAGAAAGAAAAGAAAATAAAACAAGAAAATTTTTAAAAATTAACACTTTTTGAGGGTGGTAAAATAAGAAATTTTTGCTAAAATCGAATGACATTTTATACGTTTTCTATCCGAAAATCTGGTGAAATCGTTGGAAATATATATACGTATATGTATACGCACTCGCGATTTGTGGATATTATTTTTCTGTTTTACCTGTCTACTTTTCTTATCTTCAAATTGCGATGACGGGACTGCCATCCAGATCTATGCCTAATAGTTTTTAGCATTTACGCGATAAAAGTTCTTAAATACTGGCATGTTCGGATTGGTTGCTCGAATGCTGAGAAAATCAGAAGAAAAAGTGGTATGAGAAAATGGTATGAGAAACGTGCATCAAAAATGCAATTGAAAGATGTAGCATGAAGTCTCGTAATCTACGTACGGCTTAATACTGATTGACTATTCAAACTTTGTCTAAACTTAACATAAATTACAAAGACAATATAGAGCGGGGAATTTGGGGCGGCAGCCCCCAATATCTGAGAAATTTTTTAAAAAATCACTGTTAAAACATGATAGAAACTTTGCATTCTTTTTCTAAATTTGGTGCTACTTCCACATTTTGGCTTGGTCATTCTTTCGTCATTTTTATTTTGGCGTCGTTAAAATCATTGTTCATTTCTGCAAACGACGCTATTTTTGACCAAAAAACCTAGACTGAATCTCGGATGCACCGGGGACAGGTCCCGGCCCCGGTAGTCAGGCCCCGGCCCCGGTGGTCAGACTCCGGTACCAACCGGGGCCAAAAATTAGCAAATTTGACATTTTTTGGCCAAAATTTTGAATTTTCGAAAGTTAAAAAGAAAAGTGTTACAAATCGTTTGCTTTCCCGCCGATATGAATGAAACAACGATAGTAACGTTTGTATATACACACGTATATCAAAAATTATTGAAAAATTTAAATTTTCTAGAAAATTTTTGAAAATTTTTGATTTGGGCCCCCAATTTCCAGGCCCCGCCCCCGGTACCAGGGCCACGATGATGGGGCCCCGGCCCCGGTAGTGGCGGCCCCGGTGCATTTCTAGTAGAAGCTTTTATGAATCACTATTTCTGAATTTGAAATAACCTGTTCCAATAAATGTTTGAATTTTGATTTATATATAATTATACGCCTTAGGGCTTGTGGCTGTTTTAACTGTATCTGTCCTACTAATTATACGCCTTATACACATTATACAGAAATGTTTCATATTTTGGAACGAGAATAGTTTTTGTCTTGTCTTCAGAATCTGTCGAGTTCCTCCTTTCTGAGTATATACTTATCAAAAATATATATAATTTAAGGAAACGGTGATGAAATTTATTAATTTCATTCTGTTAGAATTTCATGTTTCATGTTTTAAATATTTTAATTATCGAAATATTAGGGAATTGTCCAATTTCTTACCCTACCCATTGTTAACAGTTTTCAAAATGAGAAATTTTTCATATTTTGGATGTCATGTTTGTTCACCACACTAGTGACACTTTATGAGGCGACTGGCGGCGAAACTATCTTTCACTTATTTTCTAAAGGATTTTCCAAAGCATCCTAAAGAACTTAGTTCTACACTTCTACACTGATGAGCCGCAAGTGTTTGAACCAAGTCTGGCAGAGGTCGCATGCACTACTAATATAGGAATTTAATGTGTTTTTACGTGTACATATGATAACTGGAAAATGTTGGAATTAGCACGAGAGTGTATTTTATTTATTTCTTTAATATTGGATGGGCTTCTGTTTTTGTCCACTTCATCCCAGAAATAAATTCCGAAAAAGAAAAAATAGTGGTACGTAAACTAACTTGTTTCTATAATACACGTTTAATTTCAGAATAATGTAAATGAACGCCGCAGTAATGATGTAAATATGATGAATAATGAGTAATGAGTAATGATGAATAATGTAAATGAACGCCGAAGTAACAATAATGTAAATGAACGCCACTAATCACGCCGCAGGCGCGGAATTTCTTGTTTTATTTGCTTTTCAATAGTTTAGTGAAAAATGATCACCTACCACTGGAGATGACGGGGGTCATGGCTCAAAAAGAGGTGGGTCCGGACCCCCTGGACCACCCCCCTGGATACGCCCCTGAACATCTTATACTTCAATGAGTGGAGGATGCCATGACGAACGATGTCCCCTCCACACCATTTAGTCAAGATTATGGTCACTAATTAGCAGCACATCGCTAATTTATTAATTAATACTGTGTACGAAATTAATGCTTACCTGCTTTGCTAAGGCTTAAATTATAGTTATGCTCCAGCCTGGTCACTATGAAATTTTGTATCACATCCTGCGGAGTGTTGAGAATGTCGTATTGATAGCCGTAGGGTGCATAGTACATGACAGAAAGGGCTGTTGTGGCTCCCCACAGTTTCCATCGAATAGGCATATTTTACTTCTAAAATTTTCAACTGATGCTGTTGTTCTATGTATATTGATTTTGTCATGTGGAAGCTGTGGTTAAAGATCAATATATAGCAGATATGTTGAAATTCTGTGATAATTCGTTGTTTAAGGTCGTGTGCTAAAACAAATTATAGTATTAAATAAAAATAAAAATCCACTTCCAATTTCAGCGGATGGTGAACTAGAAATGTTTAAAACGTACACACTAACCAGCTTTTCAGTTAATTCGTGTTGGTATAAGCTGGTATAGCTGGACTTCGACTTAGGCATGGTTAAAATTTATACATCGATGTGTTAATTACTAAACAAAAACCATAAGAACTCAAGAAATACATATATAAATTTTTAGAGTGCGGCATGTAGCCTGCCCTGGACTCGTACTGGTTATATTCAGGGCCTACTTTTTTAGTTATTTGTTCCGGTAGGGGGCAATCCGGAGCGAATTTTTCAAAAAATAGCCAAAAATTGGTAATTGGCGTATTTTGGTGGCTTTTTGCCTGCAGGGGCTGGCCCCAGATTCGCTCCATAGGTTTCGGGTCGGGCCTTCCCCCCAGAACCCAAAAGTGCCGGACAAAATAGGGCTTTGAGGGTAAATTTTCAAATAATTTTCTGGCTTCACCGGATTTTTAGACCTTATTTAGCTATTTTAAGCCTAAGATTAGGTTAAAAATTGCATAATTTTTAGCTCAACTGCAACAACTAGATTCCCACCCTTCATTTTACCTAGGAAAAAGCCAGTTTTGCATGGAGAACGCTAAAATTCTCAAAAATGCATGTGTTTAGTTAAGTTAAAAATGCTCAGTATAAAAATAGACGTCTTCAGACCAAACTATCCGTCGAAGCCGAAGATTTTTGACAATTTGTCTATTTTGGCAAAAATTTGGGAGCGGGGAACAATTTCGGGGGAAGGTACCCCCCTCTTTAAAAATACCCCGATATAACTTAAAAGGACACGCCTTCATATTTAGCAGTGAAAGAAACAGTTGTATGACCTGCACCTGCATTTAAGCTGTGCATTATATACCATGTGCGTCAACAGTCAAAATATCTAAAAGTGTACTCAAGTCAAGTTGATAATGTCACAGCCTTGTTATTCGGCTGATAACTGTTCCGATAAGCATCTTCGTGCAAACGATAAATGTGCAGTGTGCACAGATATAGAACATATATTTTAAAATTTGTGAAAGACAGTATCTATAAACTAGGCATACGAATGTGCATTAATTGTTCTATTTTAAGCCATTCATATGACCTTTGGACAGCAATCAGCACGCAGTGTAGATATAATAAGGTGTTTAAAGAACCATACTGACTACATGTTTGACCTTGCGCAAAAGTCGTACCATATTACCTTCTGAGTAGGCTATTCCAGCTTTTAAAACTCCAAAATAACAGCTGACCTATTAATAGTTCCTCTTCTATATTTAGCTGACACTTGCTCCAACTTAGCAGAAAGGGTGCGGTTTTTCATTCCTGGTATAAACAATATTTTAAACGGTTTCATTACGCATTATGTAGTAAAATATTCCCGAAAATTGATTTAACTTAGCTTCGAATGTAAAGATGTGCACAAACAATCTCCAGCAGTTTTCTTTTGTAAAGACGTTATCATTGACACAAAATGATTATTTCAGCATACATGGTTCTAGTAAAGTGCGATTTATGACATCCCTGATCGGAAGAAATTGCCATGCACTATTGGCATTGTTATGAAACCATATTGTAATGTAAAGGTCGTTAGATTTCAGGGACGATAAAACTCCCCGAATTTTGTGTAATTCTGGTTATGCTTTTGAGTAAAACTGCACGTTGACCGTGACTGTGATCATAGTATAAGTCGAAAACTCACCATTTTACCCTCAATTAGTTGTCCTCCTATTTGCCTGCTTGTATGTAGTAACCAACTTAGGTAAACTGTATGTTGCCTTTCATATTTTAGTCTGGCCCCTCTGAGCGTTCCAGTCGGCGATCTGGTCGGGCAAAGAGGACCCCTGCGGACGAAAAAAAGGAGGAGCCTGAAGAATCCTCAAAACCAGCTGAAGAAGAGAGCACACCCGCTTTAGCAGCTGGTCCTGAACCCGAAGAACCTGAACCAGAAGAAGATGATAGTCAAATTGCTACTAGTCAGGAAGATTCAAATGACACGGAAAAGACTGTGGAATCTCATTCCTCCTCCAGTCACGATCAGCCGACAGCAGAAGAACCTGTTGAAGAACCACCGAAAGTTGGCAGTCGTCGACGTCGCTCTGGCAAATCAACCACCAGAGCGGAGGAGGCGGAGAAGCGACGACTCAACAAGGAGTTGCAGGCGCTGACGGAGGGTTCGACGGAGCCCCAGCAAACTGGTGTGGACGATGGTGCCACTCCGGCCGCTGGAACCAGGCGATCCAGGCGGCGATCTGGATCTAGGGCGGCCTCTGAAGCTTCAGCCACTGCTCCTCCTACCAGTGATAATAATGTGGAAAGGTACGTAGCTAGCGGTTAGAAATTAAAGTACGTACATACGTAGTTGGCTGGCTTATTTTTAGGCCAAAATTTTGAGGGGGAGGCGTCATAGGGCCTTTCCCCCAATCATTTTTGTAAAATGTTTTCTAATGTTTGCGGGTTCTTTGTGTAAAAACTGCTAAATATCGCCAAAAAATGACTAATTCAGGTTGTTTTTAGGCTAAAATAGTGAAAATTTCAGTAAACATCCGGCGAAGCCGAAAAATGTTTGAAACTTTAGGGTATAATGGAAAAATTTGGCAATTTTTTAGATTATGGGGAGGAAGTCGGGATTTATGAGGGTCGTTTCATGGGGGACTCCCCTCGAAGTCGAATGGGGGAAGTCGCCGAGTGGGGTGCTCACCGGCTTTACTTCAATAAAACTACACCAGGTTGGGATAAATTAGGCAGGCATTCAATTTATTTCCGTTTGCTGTTCTGATTTTGTAACTAAGACTTTCACAACTCAAAAATGAATGTTCTTCCTTTTTTTGCATTTACTTAATTGAGTTTGTTTGCTGTGTATATTATGTAGTATTTTTAAATTTTAGTGTCGTAGCATCGGAGGAACAACCCGTGGAGGAGGTACCTAACATAGCTGCCGAACTTATCAAGTATGCTCGTAATTGCTTTCAGAGGGCCTGATCCTATAAATCAGGGCCGCGTTGCAAAGATTCTTCTAAGTACCCAGTTACTAGGACACTTAGGGGATATCTGGGAGCCTATCTGGGTGCAACTTGGGAGGCCTGCTAAAGTCCTTCCCAAAAGATTTCTCCAGTTCAGCTAGTGCTGCGCCTAGTTGGATGAAAAGTTAGGAACTCATAGCTTATCGTTTGCAATCCCAGTTCTCTTAAGTGATAACCTAAGCTGATCTTAAGAGTGCTCCTGGCCCCTGGAGAATCTTTTGCAAAGCTTTACCAAAGCCATATCAGGACCGCGTTGCAAAAGATCCTCCTAAGTATCCTCCTATAGGTGGGTACTTAAGAGGATGCCTGGGAGCTGTCTAGGGGGGAGTTATGAGACTTCCCATACCCGTTTCAGAAGAATTCTCTTAATTTAATTGGCGCTGCACTTAACTTAGAAGAAAAGTTAGGAGAGGCGGCTAGCACTCCTAGCTTAGGAGAGTATTTTGAAACCCAGTTCTCTTGAGCTGGATTTAGGAGTTCTCCTAGGCTTAGGAGGATCTTTTGCAATCAACTTTTTGATTCCTTGCATTTTGCCCACTTCAGCCCTTTTGATAGTTTTGACCAACAGTTAATTTTAAACTTTTATAGAGGCACCCGAGGGGGGGAGGGAATTTTCGGGGGGAGTTGCAAAAATGAAACAAAATTGGTATTTTTGGCATATTTTTCACGTAGAAAAGCAAAATGTTCTCAACAAGGCCAGGGTTTAAGCCAAAAATAGCCATTTTTATTAAAAAAGCCCCGGCGAAGCAGGATAATTTTTGAAAATTTGCCTATTTTGGCAAAAATTTGGGCTCCCAAAAAATCCGGGGGGAAGCAAAAATCCCGGGAGGGAGGAAGGCATTGTCGGGGGGAGGTCAATTTCGGGGTCGGCCATACTTAGCAGGTTGTCTTGTCTAGGAACTCTGTAGGAAGAAGTTAGGAGACTTTCTAAATTGTTTTCAGAGGAATTCTAAGTTGAAGTGGCTCTGTTCCTAACTTGAGGAGAAAGTTTAGAAGTGGTAACTAGCTTGGGAGAATAAATTTCTTTTGTTAGCGTTTTTTTTATTTTTAGGCAGAAAGAATTATTTGCCGCTGATGATGATGAAAGTGAAGAGGAAGAAAATCGTCGACGTACGAGAAAAAGAAAGCGTTCAGCAGATACGAATCGGAATGAGGCGTATGAAATGTTTTCAGTATTTTATTGATGTCAATCGACTATTTTTAATAGTTTTCTCGAACGTTAAGCCTGCTGTGCCAAATCCGTTCTAACACCTTTCGCGCAAGCCCACTGGGCTTTTTCTAGGCGAAAAAAGTGGGGATGGGGAGAGTGGGGGGAGCCCTCCCCCCCCCCACTAGTGGGGGGGGGGGACCCAAAAGTGGGGGAGAATCTAAAGTGGTCTAAAATCGCTAAAAATGCAGTAAAAATAGCCTGTTTTCTACATATACTGCTATAACTATGCTTAAATGTGCTCAAAAATTGAGTTTGAGTTATCAAAATAGGCAATTTTGGAGCAAAAAATTCCGGCGAAGCCGGAAAATGTTTGAAAATTTTGACCAAAAATCCTAAAAATTTGGCATTTTCTGGGCACCTTATAGTGAGTGGGGGGAAGCCCAAAAAAGTGGGGGGAAGGGGTCGAGTGGGGGGCGGAAAGTGCCGCTGATGATGATGAAAGTGAAGAGGAAGGAAATCGTCGACGTACGAGAAAAAGAAAAAAGAAAAACAGCAGATACAAATCGGAATGAGGCGTATGAAATGTTTTCAGTATTTTATTGATGTCAATCGACTATTTTTAATAGTTTTCTTATGTATTCTTCCCATCGAATTTTCATCCAAAACGGGCAGCTTTTGATTAGACCCTACAACAGTTACGGAAAGCAAACAATGGATGGTCACGTGCACGTTAGCCCTTAATTAGGGATTTCTGTTCGTTACTATATTCGACTCCTGGTTGGCCGATTAAGGGAGGGGGGGGGGCTACGAAATTGATTAAAAGTTCAATGTTAGAAAAGCTAGCTAGTCTTTTGCCACATAGCAGTATTAGGTTTGATGCAAAAAATAGTTTAAAGTTTCAAATAATTCCACGCAGCAAAGCGACCTGTGGAGCTTTCGAAAGTTGGTGTTGTCGGTCCTAAACTCGACATGACATGCATACAAACTTCACTGGACCCTGAACGCTACGTGCATGTGTGCAAGTGTGCAGTGTGCGGTGCGCTATGTACAGCGTGCGGTGCCAAAATTTTGTAGTCCCAAATAGTCCTGACATTATAGTGCTTTGATATCGTGTAAAATAATCTCCAGACCAGTGTATACTTTCCTGTGCGATACGATCAAAGTTCGAAAAATTGAGCGTGGTAGGTCCATACGGGTGGAGGTTAACTAATGTGTTTTGAACTGTGGTTAACCAAATGAGCCCAATTTTTTTAAAAATACAGTATAAATAGCCTGTTCTCCACATATATTGCTACAAGAATAAAAATGCTCCGGTGGAGCATGAAAAATGCAATATGGGTGACACTGGGTTTTAAGCGGACAGAGGACTAGGTTTTAAAACGTTAATATGGGAGGGGCAGGTTGTAAATGCCAGGAGGACTAGGTTAAAAGCGCACTAATATGGACCAGCTTCGCTGAACAACCCATATTCGCGAAAACTGTCCAGAGTTTCTATCGGCTGCTGCTTGCTATATATTGCTATTGGCACTTCTTCGGAAAATTGTACGATTTGTCAGCATGGCCTGCAAGTATGTGGTCGTGCTCCTTATTATACAACTTAATAATACACGTACATAACGTCAACTGCTTTTCGCATCAACTTAACACAAGATTCTGCGCTGACAGTGCAGAAAAAACACCTTGAACACCTTTCTATCAGAACTGCATTGTTTATTTGGAATAAGCTTTAATATTTCAAAATCGTCCCGCTTGCTTTGAAAGCTGAAGAATGTAGATATTACTCGTATGTCATGTGGAGTGGAGCATGAGTGACCGCGAATATGGGTTGTTCAGC
The DNA here is from genome assembly GCA_030248195.1 of Trissonchulus latispiculum. NCBI lineage: Eukaryota > Metazoa > Nematoda > Enoplea > Enoplida > Ironidae > Trissonchulus > Trissonchulus latispiculum. Next base: position 10,286 of record JASAND010004616.1, read on the forward strand.
GAAGCTGGTCCATATTAGTGCGCTTTTAACCTAGTCCTCCTGGCATTTACAACCTGCCCCTCCCATATTAACGTTTTAAAACCTAGTCCTCTGTCCGCTTAAAACCCAGTGTCACCCATATTGCATTTTTCATGCTCCACCGGAGCATTTTTATTCTTGTCCTATTTCATTTTTAAGGTTCTCAGTAAAAAGCAAAAACGTTAAAGCTGTGTGAAAGAAACTTTAAAAATTCCGCCAATCATTAATCGTCAACCGAAAGTACAGAACAAAGAAGCTTGAAAAGTTCCAAGTTCTTCCTTTTTCTCTATTTTGACAGAAATCCAACATCCAGTACCCATGGCTGCAATAGTTTTAGTTACTGTATTTAGCATATAGCACTCTACTGCAGCGCAACCAAATGCAAACTTTACTGTCAGTGAAGGAAACTCATAAAACACGATTTGCAATGCTCTGCCGCACTTGTTTGCAAGATTTCAGACTATTGCAACTTACCTGTAGCTATTTATAGGCCGTGCTGTACTTCAGCAGCACTCTACTGCAGCGCAACCAGATGTAAACATTACTGTCGGTGAAGGAAACTCATACGGCATGATTTGCAATGCTCTGCCGCACTTGTGTGCAAAATTTCGGACGATTGCAACTTACCTGTAGCTAGTTATAGGCCGTGCTGTACTTCAGCAGCACTCTACTGCAGCGCAACCAGATGCAAACTTTACTGTCGGTGAAGGAAACTCATACGGCATGATTTGCAATGCTCTGCCGCACTTGTGTGCAAAATTTCGGACGATTGCAACTTACCTGTAGCTAGTTATAGGCCGTGCTATACTTCAGCAGCACTCTACTGCAGCGCAACCACATAGTAACATCGTAATAAGTATACGAAACGTATCTATAATAGTTTGTCATGTCCTAAACTATCTGTATGCCGAATTTCAAATACCAGTGACGAATGAATAACTTGTTATCGACGGTGCTGTGTTTGGTACAGCACATACAGCACGGTGGAAGCTAGAGAGTGCACCAACTAACATAGCTACAGTTCCCCCTTACTACAGACATAATTTTCACCAAGTTTCATATGTTTAGCCGTTTACAGTAAGTCTACAGACAGCGTGCTATGGTTGCTGCATAATAGTACAGCACGATAGCAGCACCGCACAGAGCTGCGACTATGCTCATTGTGTTTAGCAACCCCGATAACCCTTATATGCGTCTCACTATATGGCCCAAAACAGCATATTTAGGCCTATTTTTGACTATTTTCTGTCGAGTTGGGACTTAGAAATTTTTCGAAAATGGCCGTTTGGACCGACTAACTTTGGACCGGCCGCCAGAACGGTCCAGGACCTAAATCAAAAATCGGCCAACGTTATGACACGCTACCCATCCCAAAGTTTCGTATGCAGCAAGTCGCGTCTCTCTAACTTGTTCCCTGAGCCCTGTGGCCGTGACACAAAATTGGCCTTTTTTGACCAAAAACGCCGTTTGGCCACTTTTGGCCGGCCGCACAGGTGGCATGCCGGGCCGGGCAGCGAAAAAATATAGCGCGGGGCACATGGGACCATATCGGCATTCAGAAAATATAAACCTTCCGGCTGAAAATGCTCACATCTTTCAAACACCTCTGCACAAAATAGCCCTTTTCCAAGCGTGACTAACACAGAAAAAAAAACAAACGGACCTAACTTGTCCGGAAGCGAAAATATTCAAAGTTGAAAATTTTGACCAAAACTTTTTTGCAACTTGTTGTACTCGTCGTGTAGATTCCAACGATAGCAAACTTGCCGAGTTTCGTTCAGTATTGAGCTGGCACGGTGCTCGAACGAGTCTCATAGGGCCGCGCAGCACCTTTTACACCCATATTATAGGGGGTCGCTCTCGCGCCCCCTATAATAACTAAGCTAAAAAGTGCGCAAAAATTAAGTTTTAGCAAAATAAACGATTTTGACCAATACATTCTAAAAGTTTGGCAATTTCTAGGCACCTTAAGGTGAGTGGGGGTGGAAGCCCAAAAAATGGGGAGGGGAACCCAAATGCCCAATGCCCACCCCCAGTAAAAATCCCCCAGATTATGTTCATTATCGTAGGCGGAAAATCATTTTGGGCGTATTCGGGGAGCCGGGAGGAGGTCAGAACCTTCCTCTTTTTTAGGCGCCAAAAACAAAGTTTTGCAACTACTTCAGTAATAGTGTAATACTTGCTATATTTTAAATAAAATTCGTTTCGGACCCCCTCCTTCTGGTGTTGGACTTCTCCTTTTAAAAATTCCAGATACACTTTGCCCGGAGGGGTGGAGACAAACGTTCTAAATTTCTGCTGGAACTGAACGTTTTGGGAATCAGCTTTCAACTACAATCTTGTGTTTTGGGTTGTTTTCGTTTAAAAATTGGGTTGCAGCGCAACATTTATTATCGCTGCTGCTAAATTTTAGAAGATTAGTCGCTACCTTTACCTTACAAAATGTATCGAATAATCCAAAATCTATAGGATCTATCAATAGTATATTAGTTCATTAGCTCATTATTAGTATATTAGTTTATTAATGATAACTTTTATGCAACCGATCCCTGGCTGCTGTCCTTCACTGGTTTATCCCATTCTGGGTTTTTTGCGCCACAAACTGCGAAATTACGCAATTTTTTTCTGAAATACGCAAAAAATTTTGGGCCGTTGCGCCACAGTACGCAAAAAATTTTGAGCCAAAATATGTTTAATAAATGCGATTTGGAGTCAAAAATTTTAAAATTCTCCTAATTTTTGCTGGGGACTGCCGCCCCCAGACCCCCGCCTTGTGTGTACATTTGCTTATTTGAGATTACTCCAAAACTTTGTGGTTGTTCGTTGTTGATGCTAAAGCGTTGCATTGTATCAGCTATGTTTTGTTTTCCACTAATTCAAAAGTGCATTTGCAAAATTGTTTGGGGCACCAAAGCATTTTATACAACACATCAAGTGCAGGAACCGTACGTTGATTAAAAAATGAAAATTGTAGCTGTAAGATGTAATCTGTTCAGCTCTACGAAACTTCCTCGCACGTGGCCGCACAATTTTCTTGGAACACACGAAAATGGACGGTTTCTGAATCAAGTATTTATTAATTTCTTGAAAAGTTTTGAACTACAAAAGGCATTCTTGAAAAATTTTTGCGCCTTCGGCGCATCTACGTAATTGTTCTTATTTCGTTCCCAGCTTTAACATTATCGTTCTTTTTTTAGCGTATCCGTCTCTGATCTTTCTTTAATGTCGTCAAAACGACATAATGTTAAGTAATCAAAGTACGTTGTACTTATTTATGTCGAAAGCAAGATAGTGAAATCTCGAAAATGTTTTTCAGAAGACAAATTTCTTGCGAAAACACACTTACAGTTCTGAAGTCCAATTTTCAACAAATTCCTGCTGATAAATGTTTCATATATATATTCTATTCATGCACTTTCGCGCTAAGAATTGCGAAAAATTTTCTAAGGCTCCTCTCTGACGTGGCAAAACGATAAATTAAGCATTTAAAATGCTTTAAAACGTTGCTTTAAAACGTTAAGTATAAAACAACGAAAAAATCGGTTTTTTTGAGCGAAAACAGGCGTGGCGCAATTTTATTCCAAATTACGCAAAAAAGTTTGGGGCACTGCGCCACGGACCGCAAAAAGTTCGGACGAAAAAAACACAGATCCCATTAAGCCAAATTTAGCTGAAAACGTCCATTCACCTTGATTGTCCGTCGGAACGGCTAGCATGTTATTTTATAACCTGCCTAGCTGACTTTTAGGCGTCAAGCGGATACCAGAAATCAACAGCTTAGTCAAATGTCTGAAACGGCCAGCTCGGACATGGATACGAGCAGTGTGCAAGTGCGGGTAATGAACGGTTGATTTGACTTGTTTATAAGTACAATACGTGGTATAAAACGTAAATAGAATCTTTTTGCATAGTTTCGTTAGTTTGTGTAATTTGTTTTGCCTAATTCATTACGTACCCACATTTTGTTCCTTTATACAGACTACTTTTGCAGGATTCTGAAATGGTCAACAAGGAAAACGTGCCATCCGCTCAATCTTTGTCGGAAGTTAATGCTTCAGAAATGTCGGAAGAATTGTTGACCGATCAGTTCATCCAGAGATCCGCAGATGAGCCCATTTCATCGGATCAGGAGCCGACAGCCGAGTCTACCGCTGCGACTTCTGAACGGAGAATTCAGGAGTCTGCAGAGGATACCGACGACCTGGCACCACCTCCGGCAAAAATGGCTAAACGAAAGGACAGTAGTTCTTCCGGCCAGAAGCCGCCGGCGACTGGGAGACGTTCCAGCAAACTGCCCCTGGGAGAGACGCTGCGTCCCAGGGGAGCTGCTCCGCGCCGGGATAATATGACCATGCTGATTGATGAGGAAAAGCTGCCAGCTAAGGGGTCCTCCACTCCCATAGTCTCATCGGCACAGTTGTTGAAGGAGGAAAAGAAACTTTGCAAAGATTTGCTACTATTTGAGCTGGAGATTAAAAAGTATCTAGTACGGGGTCAGTTTAATGTGCCGGCCTGTGTGGCCAGACTTCGCTACATATCTGACCTTCCCCTGTCCAAACGGATACTGTTGCGGGTTCCCACGTTTGTGGATACAGTTAGACGATGTCGCAGGTTTCAACAAAGTGACCAGGTACGATTATATTGTTATCATTAGAATCTGATCTTTACGACAGCATTTTCTGTCCGAATAGGAGTCAATGTGCTGTGACATATAGATTCTACGCTGCTGAGCTATCGCAACCGGTAGTGTGATCCTGTTGGTGGCGAATGCAAGGACAGTGAGTATGGTATCCGGCCGATGAAGCATTTGTGAGCCTCAAAAACCCTGACAGCTGCTTGTTGCATTGTCTGCCAGGATCCTAATACTTTGTAGTCAAGCTCTGGAGTGCATAGTTCATGTCTTGTCTTGTCTTGTCTTGTCTTCAAGGCTGTTGTTGGCTGAGGCCAGACCCTGTTCCTCTATAATTTGTATAGGCATGCAGGGATGCCAAATTTCAGTGGCATCGGCCGGTTGTTTTTTCTTTTTTCTTCTCTTCACTTCAGCTGTGCAGTTACTTTTTCAGGTGCGTGAAATTGCCAATTTGGTTTATGGAAAAATTCAGATGTGTTTCCCGGGGGAGGAGGACAGTGAGGAGAGTCTGGAATCATTCATTCATCGTTACACTCGCGAATCGAATCGGTTCTTTGACACTCATCCTGAGCTGGACATACGGCCTCATCTGAAGGCTCAGATTGATCGTAAACGACGGGAGGAGGAAAGAGAGGAGCAGAAAAAGATGAAGAAGTGTGTCACTGACGCAGACCCAAATAACAGTATAAGTGGAAGCAGTTCTATGGATGTCAGTGATAATCAGAAAATTACTCCCGAACTACCGATTGATGTTAAGGTGAACAGATTGTTGTTGGTCAGTGTTTGCTGCTATGATGATCAGTTTTGTATACTACATAATACTGAGCTTATTCTAGTGGGGTTTAGGGCCCCAATAACGACTCTCCAGTGTATGCAATAGAAATAGCGCTATTTGTAGAAAAATTTTCGCCCCCGCCCCAAAATTCCTTGTCTCTCGGACTTTTGGCTCCTCCTCTAAGAAGGCCCTCTTAAAAAACCCTAGAATAATCCAATTTTCAATGTTTTCTGCGTGACTTATAAACATTAGTTCTCTTGAACATGGAATCCCCACGGCTCTTTTTCATGTTGTTGTTAATGCCGACTACTCAGCCAGCAGACCAGATCATGTGCATACGTATTATGAGTGCTAACTCTGAAAATCCAGACCAGTGAATGTCTCTACTAGCTAGTATAACTATCCTCTTCTGAAATGTCGCCACAATGGGTAGCTGAAGCAGACACTACGTTGGCCTGTGTCATATTCCCCACCCCCATTATTATGGTATCCATCAGTTGTTCATATGCAAGGCAGAGGAGCACAGCATCTTTCATCCTCTAAACAGTAATGCATAATATCGGACCATAGTGCAAGGTTGTCGGTTGATTTCATGGGGAATTTTGCTCCTGTTCTCAGGGTCCTACGTTTTTGGTAAGAGGATAAGATCTTCGAGGCCCAGCCGTCTGCTTGCCGGGTAATCATTGCAACAATAACATAGTGTTTTGATGCAGTGCGGATGGAAACTTGTGATTAGTGCAAACCATCTACAGTATAGGTCAAAACAATTTATTTTTGGCGAAGTTCGCAAAACTAGCAACATTTCGCAAAATTTAGAGAAGTTTGCGAAAAATTCAGCGAAGTTCGCGAACTCTTTAGCTAGCTAATTTTAGTGGTTTAATCCATATCCACCAAAACTGAACAGGAAATTTTAAATTTTAATTTAGTATCAAGATTTGCTGCCTTCGCGAAGGTTTCAGCGATGTTTGAAAGATCTTCGCTAAAAATCTTCGCGAACTTCGAAAACAGTTTGCGAACTGCACCAAAAGTTTCACAAACTTCGCGAAAGTTATGATTGCTTCGCCAAGCTTTAGCGAACTTCGCGGTGATAGCAAATCTTGAGTCTAAACTAGATTTTAAAATTTTAAAATTTTTGGTTGATGTGGAGAAAACCTCTCAAATTAGCTAGCTAAACGTTTCGCGAACTTCGCTAAATTTTTCGCGAATTCTTCTAAATTTAGGGAAATGACGCTAGCTTCTCGAAGTTCGCGAAGTTTGCTATCTTCGCAAAAATAGCTTTGTTTTAAGCTATACTGTATTGTATGTCTGTATTTACCAATTACTGGTAACAAGAGAACGTAACTAAAAGTATGACAAGCGCCAAGCTCTTTGTTACTTGGCTTGCGACATGTTCTGCACGATAACGGCTGACACCCTCCCACAAATTAGACCCATCACTTCAAAGAAATTCGCGCGTTATGCCTACGTTCTAAAGCTCGAAAACACAAACTACTCAGGTTAGTCCAAAGTGGGTTCTGTCGCTAGCTGCAGCTCACAAGCGTTAAAAGAGTAGAGTTAAAAAATTTTAACTCGTTTAACCCTTCAGTCGAGTTAAAATGAACTGCTTAGCTCTTTTAACTGTGTGCGCGAACAGGATTGAGTTAATTTTAACTCTTTTAACTCGTTTAACTCGCTGCGCGAAAAGGCCCTTAGTTATTATGTACTCTTGCTGGTAAAAATTATTTTGTTGTTTTTGCTTTATAGAGTGAAACATCTGATGTTGGTGCACCTCCTAGTCAAGACTTGAAAGATAATGGAGAATGTCCGGTCCCGGAGTCACATTCCCTCCCTACTGGCGGTGATGCGTCCCTACCACCGCCCTCGGCCACTTCTAAAGTCAACACCCTCCCACCCCCGGAACCTCGATTGCGCAGCGAGGATGTGATCCAGTCGTTGCGTCGTTCCACCGACCTCCCTCCAAATCCTCATGTCCCACCAGGAGTTGGCACAATGCGAAAAGACATTGTAGACTTTGAGGTAATAAAATTTAAAATTTCAAACTTCGATAAAGTTCCAATTTCTTGAAAATTACTATTCTTGGAGGTTAAGTCGTTATGACACCAGTTTGTACTGGAGTTTTATTCTTTGCTATTGATATAAGTCCTTAATTTATTACGTGCCATGAGGACCCCGAACTGTAGATAACCCTCCTATTGCCATTTTTTGCAGGAAGCGGTTACTTGTTGTGCTGCAGCTTACCGAATCTCAGTGCTCCTTTTTGTTGTTCCGGCATCAGTTCTCTTATGTCATTGTGCTCACAACAAAATGTTGGACTGAATGTTGTTGTACCTGACAAATCTAAAAGACGTCACAGATCACCAAACGATGGAGACTAGCTAAGGAAATGTGATCTGAAAACTTGAGGACGAAAGTTTGAAAATTTTGGAATCGAATATGTGACAAAGTGGGAGAGCCTGATTTCTTAAATCTTTTGTCATAGTGCAGTAGTGTATTGAGGAGGCCCCCTAACCTTACTTGTTGCTTTACGTGTTTCAGGACTTTGAATAATCTTGCTCCACAAGCTTACTTCTTCACAGTTGTGACTTAATGGTAGTCTTTATGGCTGATGTTTGTCTCCAGAATGGTCTGTTTAATGAGAAGTGACGACGAGATAACTGAGCAAGACTGTTTATGTACTGTTTATGGGATTACTGTCTTTAAACTTTAACAAACTGTGTATATGTTTTGTAATTTTGTGTCCTGATACGGCTTCATAAATGAGTATGCGTGTTTTTTTGGCAGTTTTTAACTCCAGTTTTGCCTTAAAATCTTTTGCCGACTTGAGACGAAATTTTTAGAAACTGCGTACGGTACATTTCACGGAAATTTTTAGAAACTGCGTATACGTATATATATACACTTAGTTACTAACAAATAACGCACTCTTTTGATCTGATTATCCTGTGCATCTGCAAGAATTGCTATAAAATTGAGTATCATTAGTTGCCGTTAAATTGTGGCCGGCCGAACCGCTCCTGTTAAGAGATTCCTCTAGGTTAGCCTTAATTTTTCTTGTTAAATTTGTTTGGGGTTTCAGTATATACGTGCTTGGGGCTTCTACTTTTAGCTTGTTTAAACCCCAAGGGCAGTGGTGTTTCTGACTGAATATTTGTTTTAAATTGTCAAATTCAATTTTAATCCTGCTAATTTATGATTCTTGGTTTGGATTGCTGACGGAAAGCTGAACTATTTCCCGTTTCAGTTCCAGCTAAAACGTGAGCAGTTTTGTGTGAGTAAGGACGCACACAGCGATGATTGACTTCCTCCTACTTGCAAAGCCTTTCTTTCATTGCTATTTTCTTGCTGAAATTACTAGCAAGGTCACACTTAAAAGTTGTAATGTTATTTGCAATCTAAATTGTTAAAATCAGAAATTAGAAGTTTCGGTCTTAGGTCCGAAAATATAACTACCCAAGGCCCAAGGGTGTTTGCTTTGTCGCAGGGTCACCTATAATATGAGCCTATTTAATAAGAGTCTGATTTGAGTTTTCTGCAATGTCTAATTGTAACTGGTCATGTATTTGTAATTATTTTCACTCCTTACGTTGTTCTTTCACACAAATTTGATTTGTTAATTGAAACTAGATCCTTTCCAATGCTGAGTCTGAGGGTTGATTTAAATCAAGAGTACATGATTAATACGAGGGTGTATTTTATATTATTTCTTGAATTTTTGGAAGGATTTCTATTTTTTTACTCTGCATCCCAGAAATAAATTGCGAAAAAGGAAAATAATGGTATATACGTAACCTAACTTGTTCCTATAATAATGATAAGAGTATGACACTAAGCCTAGTCTCTGTTCAGAGCAAAAGCTATGCTGTGTTCACTAACGGCTGACCCCCCACAAATTGGACCCATCACTTCAAAGAAATTTATGCGCTACACATGCATACTAAAGCTCGAAAACACAACTACTTAGTTGGTTCAATGTGCGTTAGAACACAAACATAGCGTGCAAATTTCTTTGAAGTGGGTCCAGTTTGTTGGGGGGGGGGGGTGAGCCGATAAGATCCAGTGTGCTGCGCGAGGGCAAGTTCTTTTTTCCTGTTTGCATTTCCGTATTGAAAACTTCTTTGTTTCTGTATGGCTGTATATAATTGAACGAGGGAGGGGGTTACATTGACGAGATTTTGGAACATAGTTAAGTTCAGCTCCAGATAACAGTCCAATTACATGTTATAAATCACTTCTGCTTAATAAACGTGGTGGTTTGTTAAGTTTTGTAGTTAGGAATGAGTTTTCACCAACCTCATTTACTAAAGTCAACTTAATCTATATGCTTTTCTTAAGCCGCCAGTTGCGGTTAATGTTAACTTCATCAAGCCAGTGAGAAAGACTGGCCGGTGGCTCTGCTTGAACTATTGTCCCGGCCTGTCCAACCTACTTTATTCATGGCAGCTGCCTCATCGGACCTTAAGTTAAATTTTATTTCGAAATCAACGATAGCTTACCCTGTGGCTGCAAGCAAAGTCGAGTTCTTAAACTATGAGAAGGTGGTTCCTACACTCTTAGAAATGTTCCAGTAGAAACTACAGGAATCACTTTTGTAGATGATAAATACAAAAGCTTTTGTAGAAAATACAGGTTAAGGGGGGGGGGGCTACGAACGGTTTTGCCCAACTTCTTCAGAGAGACCTACCTTTTGCCATATGATTAGCTAACATATCAAGGTTAAATAGTCCGTAGTGGGCATTATTATATCTAACACACACCGATTCTGGCACTACGCCAAAGTTGAAATTTTGGTGCGAAAAGTGGGTTTTTTGAAAAAGCTTTTCTGAATTCTGGTGGATTAACGGTTTGACCATTTCTGAAACTTTTTGCCACAAAAGTTAACTGTTACTAGTGCTAAATATTAAAAGTATTCCGGCTTTCGAGCGTTGCTTCCTTCTTTAGTTATAACAGCTCAAAGTTTGAAATCTTGCAAAAAGTTGCGAGGTGACCGTGCGCCGTTTTCGATCTAATAAAATTGGCAGCCCCTAGCCTACCCCAGCTTTTTACCAGTTATTAGGCTCTAATAGGGGCATACTGTCTGTGAATTTCAAGGGCTTTAGTTTTCTGGTTAGTGTGCTAGCCAACTTTTCGTTAAGAAATAACCCTTATTTTTGGGCCTGAAAAGCTAGCTAAGCGCAGTAAAAATGGGGTCAAAAATTTTTTTGTCTCCGATTTTGCCGAAAAGGTGCTTACAGGGGTTATTTGACCTGCTGAATCAGAATATGAAATCCGTTTTTCGATATGACGCTTCCTTCGTTCAGTATGCGCTTACAACTGTCTTGGAGCTTTTTGGAGCGAACGCCATCCATACTTTGAGAAATCAATCTAGCATTTCTAAACATTGGAGCGAAGTTTAGTGACATAGCTTTCGGCACATCTTGGTACACTCACTGGTCTCTAATGCGCAAAGTTTCAGCCGATTCTGCCACAGTAATTTGGAGTAATTGACACATCTTCGAAATGGCACCAAATAACAGTGACAATATCGATAATGTCATCTAGCACTGCGAACGCAGGGATTAACGAAATCACGTCATTTTTACATAAGTTAAGACAGATACTTGGAGTATTAATCGGAGCAAAGTTGGGCTCCTTTGATAAACCACAGCTCATTAGACGTTAGTTAACCTCCACCCGTATAGACCTACAACACCCAATTTATCGCATTTTGATTGTATCGCGCAGAAAAGTATACAATGATCTAAGGATTATTTTACACGATATCAAAGCGCTATATGTTAGTACTATTTCTGGAAAATTTGGGTACCGTACCTTGCCCATAGCGATCAGGGCGAGGCAAAGTTTCTGTAGGTGTCATGCCGAGCTTTGGACCGACAACACCAACTTCTGATGGGTCCACAGGACGCTACGCTGCATAAAATTCTTTCAAACTTTGAACTATTTTACACTAAACCTAATACTATTATATGGCAAAAGACTAGCTAGCTTTTCCAACATCGAACTTTTAGTGAAATTCGTAGCCCCCCCCCTTAAGTCATGTAATTTCTACAGGAAATCGTTGGTAGTTTTTACCGAACATACCTTGGTAGAATTGGCTGCATGTTAGACCAGTATTCAATGCAAATGAAACCTGCAGTTTTCACTGGTTTACAGGATTATTCTACAGGAAAGTACTCGATACGCTGATAACGCAAACTGAGTATAAGAGCAGCAGTGATCAAAATTTTTGAAGATTGAAATTTTGAATTTTTTTAAATTTTCAGTCTCAGCACCCCGTGGGTGAATTTTTTTACGGCCACTCCCTGCCGGAAACATTTTGGGAGCGGCCGCCCCCCGCACCTTCCCCACCCCCCCCCCCCCTTTGAAATAACAGGTCGCTCCAGTATAATTTGCAGGTTTTGTCTTGTAAAAACTACAGGTTTAGTATCTGATTCAGGATTCAGATACGTCGAAAAAAACTACAGGTTTCTTTTGTATTTTCTACAGGAAGCTCTTGTAATAAAACTACAGGTTTCCTTAGTATTTTCTACAGGAAACTCCTGTAATGTTTGCTATTCGAGAGGCCGGTAAAGTTACTTTTGTGGGGAATACAGGAAGCTCCGCTAGTGACTGACCGCACACGAGCACTTTTGTAGAAAACTACAAGAATTCCTGTAATTTCTACAGGAGTTTAAGAGTGTAAAAGCGCAGAAACTCTACGCAAGGTCAGATCTTGATTATTGAATTCTAACTCGAAATTCAAGGATCATATCCTATCGATCGATAATTATGCGCTTTCAGAAACAAGTGACTGAAAGCTTTTCGAAAATTTTTGATTCAAGTGTACGTAAACGTGGGTAAGAAAGTCTTAACACTCCTACATACAAGAATAAAAATGCTCCGGTGAAGCATGAAAAATGCAATATGGGTGACATTCGGTTGTAAATGGACAGAGGACTAGGTTTTAAAACGTTAATATGGGAGGGACAGGTTGTAAATGCCAGGAGGACTAGGCTAAAAGCGCAGTAATATGGACCAGCTTCGCTGAACAACCCATATTCGCGAAAACTGCCCAGAGTTTCTACCAACTGCTGCTTGCCGTTGCTATCGTCGGTAGTTCTTCAGAAAATTGTACGATTTGTCAGCATGACCTTGCAAGTATATGTATATAGTCGTGCTCCTTATTAAACAACTTAATAATACACGTACATAATGTAAACTACCTTCCGCATCAACTTAATACAAGATTCTGCGCTGACAGTGGAGAAAAAACACCTTGAACTCCTTTCTACCTGAACTGCATTGTTAATTTGGAATAAGCCTTAATATTTCAAAATCGTCCCGCTTGCTTTGAAAGCTGAAGAACGTAGATCTTACTCGTATGTCATGTGGAGTGGAGCATGAGTGACCGCGAATATGGGTTGTTCAGCGGAGCTGGTCCATATTAGTGCGCTTTTAACCTAGTCCTCCTGGCATTTACAACCTGTCCCTCCCATATTAACGTTTTAAAACCTAGTCCTGTGTCCATTTACAACCGAATGTCACCCATATTGCATTTTTCATGCTCCACCGAAGCATTTTTATTCTTGTCCTATTTCATTTTTAAGGTTCTCAGTAAAAAGCAAAAGCGTTAAAGCTGTGTGAAAGAATCTTTAAAAATTCCGCCAATCATTAATCGTCAACCGAAAGTACAGAACAAAGAAGCTTGAAAAGTTCCAAGTTCTTCCTTTTTCTCTATTTTGACAGAAATCCAACATCCAGTACCCATGGCTGCAATAGTTTTAGTTGCTGTATATAGCATATAGCACTCTACTGCAGCGCAACCAAATGCAAACTTTACTGTCAGTGAAGGAAACTCATAAAACACAATTTGCAATGCTCTTCCGTACTTGTATATATACTAAATTTCGGACGATTGCAACTTACCTGTAGCTAGTTATAGGCCGTGCTGTACTTCAGCAGCACTCTACTGCAGCGCAACCAGATGCAAACTTCACTGTAGGTGAAGGAAACTCATACGGCCCGATTTGCAATGCTCTGCCGCACATGTGTGCAAAATTTCGGACGATTGCAACTTACCCGCAACTAGTTATAGGCCGTACTGTATATACTTCAGCAGCACTCTACTGCAGCGCAACCCGATGCAAACTTTACTGTCTGTGAAGGAAACTCACACGATTTGCAATGCTCTGCCGCACATGTGTGCAAAATTTCGGACGATTGCAACTTACCTGTAGCTAGTTACAGGCCGTGCTGTACTTCAGCAGCACTCTACTGCAGAGCAATTAGGCGCAACTTCACTTCCAAAAAAGGAGACTTGTATGGCATGATTTCCAATGCTATTATTCTGCACCTGCCTACAGAATTTCAGACGATTGCAAGTTTTCTGTAGTTAGTTATAGGTCGTGCTGTACTTCAGCAGCACTCTACTGCAGCGCAACCAGATGCAAACTTTACTGTCGGTGAAGGAAACGCGTGCGGCACGATTTGCAATGCTCTGCCGCACATGTGTGCAAAATTTCGGACGATTCATTAACATAGGGTCGGCTCCTGGGGGGGGGCTTGTCCCCGAAAAATTTTGACTGGGCTTGTACCTTGAACAAACTTTTTCAGGGGGAGGGCTTGTACCTCAAGAAAAAATTTTTAAAATTTTTCAAAAAATTAACGCTAATTTTATTAAAATTAGCAATTTTTTGTCAAAATTTGCAAAAAATCTTCAATTTTTGGAAAAAATTTCAAAATCTTGCGCGATTTTCCCGAAAAATTAAACATTTTAGCGAAAAAAATTCCGGCAAAGCCGGAAATTTTTTGAAATTTTGCTGTAAAAACTAATTTTTTCGGGCTGTTTTTCGTTACCCCTTGGCCAGTTTTTCGTTACCCCTTGTCCCCGACGGCGATAGGGCTTACCTGTAGCTAGTTTCAGGCCGTGCTGTACTTCAGCAGCACTCCACTGCAGCGCAACCACATAGTAACATCGTAATAAGTATACGAAACGTATCTATAATAGTTTGTCATGTCCTAAATTATCTGTATGCCGAATTTCAAATACCAGTGACAAATGAATAACTTGTTATCGAAGGTGCTGTGTTTGGGGCAGCACATGCAGTCACACTTTAACACGGGGGTTATAGGGGGGTACGGGACCCCTCAAAAATTGGAGGTTCGGTACAAGGGCTAGCAAATTCAGAGCCAAGGGACAGTGCCAGGGAAGGCAGGTCAGACTGAAGATTAATGGAAATTTTAGCCAAAAATAGCTAAAATTTTTTAAATTTTCGAAAAATCGCTAAAACCTGTTTATTTTGCTCTACAATGGCTGTAAAATCGCGAATTTAGCGCTAAATTCGCTCAATATTTGCAAAAATTGCACTTTTTTAATGAATTTTCTGCTGGGACCCTCCCCCCAAATTTCAGATAAGGTACAAGGGCAGGTCAAATTTGGGCTAAGACAGGTACAGGACCCGTCAGGAATTGGCACCCTTGTTAATGTATGCATACAGCACGGTGGAAGCTAGAGAGTGCACCAACTAACGTAGCTACAGTTCCCCCTTACTACAGACATAATTTTCACCAAGTTTCATATGTTTAGCCGTTTACAGTAAGTCTACAGACAGCGTGCTACGGTTGCTGCATAGCAGCACAGCACGATAGCAGCACCGCACAGCGCTGTGACTATGCTCATCGTTTTCAGCG
Organism: Trissonchulus latispiculum; assembly: GCA_030248195.1. Lineage (NCBI taxonomy): Eukaryota > Metazoa > Nematoda > Enoplea > Enoplida > Ironidae > Trissonchulus > Trissonchulus latispiculum. The sequence goes on from JASAND010004616.1 coordinate 25,375, forward strand.
ACCCCGATAACCACTATATGGCCCAAAACAGCATAATTAGGCCTATTTTTGACTATTTCCTGTAGAGTTGGAACTTAGAAATTTTCCGAAAATTGCTATTTGGCCGGACCAACTTTGGGCCGGCCGCCAGAACGATCCTGGCCAGATATCAAAAATCGCCCTCGTTAGGACATATAAACCCTTCCGTAGATCCTTATGCAACAAACCACGTCTCTCTAGCGTCTTCCCTGTGTCCTGTAGCTTTGCCAAAAAATTGGCCATTTTTGGCCATTATAGCGCCAAGTCCACTTTTGGCCGGCCGTACAGGTGGCCGGCCGGGCCGGGCAGCGAAAAAATATCAAAAAGGTTCACTTTCGGGATATATACGTTCAGAAAAACCAAACTTCACCTGCTGAAAATGCCCAGATCGTTCTAACACTGCGACAGAATATTGCATTTTTCCAAGCGTGACTTACACGGAAAAAAAACAAACGGACCTAACTTGCCCGGAAGCGAAAATTTTCAAAGTTGGAAATTTTGACCAAAACTTTTTTGCGACTTGTAGTACTCGTCGTGTAGATTCCAACGATACCAAAATTGTCAGTTTCGTTGAGTATTTAGCTGGCACGGAGCTCGAACGGGTCTCCAAGGGCCGCGCTGAGCCTTTTACACCCATATTATAGGGGAGCGCTCTATAATCGCTAATCTACAATATAGGGCGCTCCCCTATAATATATTTACAGAACGAACCGGACATCCTCGTTGAGTTAACTTGTGACTAGTGTTGTTGCTCCCGAAATTTTCGTCGGCCGGTGTTCGCCCGGCTGACCGGCCGTTTGATGAATATGAAATTTAAGATGGGCGACAGGCTGATCTATGGGTGCCAGAACAAGAGATCAGCATTTAAAACACGTCAGCGTGATTTAAAATCGATTAACAGAGTAATTTCTGGCAAACCGCTCAAATGTAAATCCGTCCGAACAGCGCACCTCTTGGCCTTCTAGCCGTTTTCCACCCGGCCGCCGGTCAACACTACTGCTTGTTTCTTCCCCCTGGAAGTTTTGAGGAGCGTGGCGGACGTCCTTACTTTGAAATAAATACGCTTTCAAGTAAAAGCTTGTTTGCTCGCTGATTTTGGCCGCTCAGCCTAAGTAAGTAAACAGCAATTTTATTAATTATAGCTTTAATTAATTAAGCCCGATTGAAAACCTAAAGGGCAGTTATGGTGAACGAACGAACAGAGAGACGGAACAGCGGAGAAATAGTACAAAAAGTAGAGTATCACCGGTTCATGCTTACGTCAGCTGTGAACGGAGCACCGTATAAGCGGGCAAACGGCTCAGTAAAAGCTGATAAACGGAGAAAAATATCAAGTTATATTTTGGTTACGGTGGTGATTCCTTTTGGGTACATATTGTTGGTTGACGTCTACTAAAAACTAAAAAATTAAAACTAGAAAAAACGTCTCCAGTTATTTGATCTGTATCGAGTGATATAACCGATGCCTTGGGAAAAATTTACTTTGGTCTGCAAACCATCTGAAAAATTAAACTTCTAATAAAATGTGTTAAAAATTTTTAGAAACGCAACATTAGTTTTATGATATGCAATAAAAAGAGGTAGTTAAGCTGCATTTTGATCTAAAAATGACCTTTTAACTCCAAGTAATGTATGAGTCGTAGAGGTTCGGAGTTGATTGATGTCACCAAAGGGAAGCACCACTTTAACTCAGAGTTCTCATGTGCCCAAATTTAGAAGGTTTTATTCAGTCTTTCTCATACTGAATCATTCTGTAACAACTTCCCAATTTTATTGTCAAAATTTTTGCAAGAATGTGTAGTTGTGAAAAATAGCCTATTTTTAAACAATGAACATTTTGTCGTCCGTTTCTACTTCCGCTCCGTTTGTCCGTTTCCCTGCTTCTCACGTGGTTCGTTTATCCGCCGCCTCAGCCAACCAGAAGCGCGGATTATGTAAACAACGGGAAGTTGAATATTCGTTTCTCCGTTCTCCGTTTGTCCGTTGCTCCGTTGAAGCATGAAGGGGAAAATAGAGATTTTGCCCGTTTTTCTATTCTTCCGTTCGTCCGATTCTCCCTTGCTCCGCCGGAGCATGAATCGGTCTTAACTAGATAATTCTATAGCATTTTCTGCTCCTTCTAATGTATAAAAATTGTTGCATAAAACAAATCTATATAAAATGATTCCTGCAACAATTTTCACGTCATTGGAAAAAGCAGAAAAGCGCTAAAACGTTAAGCCTGGTGTCACACTGCCAAAGTTTTAAGTTTTAAGGGTTTTTAGTTTTAAGAATTTAGTTTCAGCAAGGATTAATTCACGCTGGGTTGCCAGTTTTTAGTTTTAGCAGAGTGGAGTTGCTGTAGCTGTCAATCAAAACGCAATGTTCTGCACTAAAATTAAAACTAGTTTTAATACTTGAACAATTTTCAACTACAGTTTTAAGTTTTAAGGAGGTCTTAAAATTCAAAACTCAGTGTGAACACAACACCGTTGCTTAAAACTTAAAACTTAAAACCTTAAAACCTGGTTTTAAGGCTTCCGTGTGAACCGACCTTTATCGAGATTTAATTTAATTCCTCAATTAGTGAAAACTATATATAATTATTTTATAAAATTACTAATTAGGCTCAGTAAGCATTGAGCAGGCACGCATTTATATGAAATAGTGTATTTAGTGCAAAGTGGGATCCCCAAAGCTTTCAGAGGAAATTCTTTGTTTATGCACCGTTATCTGCTTAATAGAATTATAAAATTAGCGACCGAACGGTGAACTTTCTCAAAATTAAGAAACCTACTTTTGCTTCAACTCCCTCCTGAATAGTTTTAATTCCGTTTTTAATTTAAATTAACATTAATTATGTATGTCTTGAATAGTGTTGGGATTGGCCGAAATTTTCCCGGGTTGGCTTGGCTTGGCTTGGCTGGAGTTTGAAGTTGTCCAGCCAATTGGCTGGCCGTTAGCCGCCCGTTGGCTTTAGCTGTTGCTGGCCGTAAGCCATTGACCATTCTTTAGCTATTTGCCAACATTAGCTAGCTGGTATTTGCTATTTTTATTCGTCTACCGTGCTTAATTAGGCATCAACATAATTGTACTTTATTAAAAATAGTTTTTTCCAAGTGAAAATTTTGTTTTAATATAATTCTGTTTAAATTTTGCTGGAGGACTGCGAAGTGATGACTGACGATACCTTGACCGCTTGACAAAATTAAAAACTAACTTGTTAGCACCATTAAAATTTTACATGCAATTAGCAAATTTATTGAAAAACAACGCCGTCTACGATAAAGGAGTACGGACGGACGGACGTATCGAAAGTTAGAGCTAAGTGTCAGTATCTTATGCAGGTAAACTGAAAATCTGTAGTAATGTATCTGGCAGATAAGTAAATTGCACACTTTCTCAAAGTGTTCGGACAGATAGATAAAATATGCAAATACACACGCATACAGATAAACTTTTACAATTATCGCATTCTGTCCGAACAGATGAGTAAAATAGAGTGTCCAGAACAAGGTTGGAAACATGCGTAAATGTTTAAACAATGAACTTATCTAGGTTTTTAGCTTTATTTAGCTTCAGTAGCATACCTGAACGGGAGGCCAAATTTCACTGACCCTTGTGGAAGCAAATTTGGGTACCCCTTGTGAGAGCGATTTTTCTTAGGGGTACTTTTTAAGGCGATTTTAAGCGAGTTTTGCTATTTGTTTAACAAAAAACAGCTGTTTTTTAGCAAAAACGCGTTTTTTAGGACGTTTTTTTCGCAAAAGTAGTGATTTTAAGTGAAAACTTCCGGCGAAGCTGGAAAATGTTTGGAAATTTTAGTCGTAAAACCTATTTTTTGGGCAATTTTCTTACCCCTTGTGGCCAATTTTCTTACCCCTTGTGGGAGCAATTTTGCGACCCCTTGTGGAGGACGTCGAGGAGGGGGGGAATTCCCCCCTTTCCCCCCTTGTCCATCTGTGTTCAGTAGTAATTTTCACTTTATTTTTAATAGCGTAAGCATAGCTGTTCATCTTGTTATTATGTTTTATTTGTTTATGCTAATTTTTAAAATTTATTTTTGTGTGACATTTACAACATATTATTCCATTAGTTGACTGCCATTGATAATTTATTTAATTATATATTAATTTATTTATAAACCTATTAGCGAATTTTCTTTTGGTGCTATATGTAATAAAATTAGTTAAAAGAAATTTGGACGTTGAAGAATTCCCCCTTAACAGAAAAATTGATCAATTGTCGCCTGAAAATCGGTAAAGAAGGTTTTAGAAAAATGGTTGAAGTTGAAGAATTTATGATTATAGGGTACATGTGTGGACGCCCAAGTCGTATCTGTATTCATTTGTAATCGGACAGGGTTGCTTAAATAATAATGTTGCTCTTAAACAATCAAATCAATCACAAATTAAGGGAAGATTAGTTAACTTGATAACATAAAGGTCAGGAAAGCCAGTAACATCAAGGAAGAAGTAATCCAAATCAGAATGGATATTAATATAGTTAAGTAATGAATACTACAAACTTCAAAGTGTTTCTCCTTATGAAAAGATGGTGCCTTTTCATTAGGACCCCATTGCCCCCTTCCTGTAATTATCCAAAGGTTCAGAATAAAATTAATATTCTTAATTCTTAATAGAAACAGAAACTTCAATGTAGATAAAAAGTACATTCAATTTCCCTCTAGTAACTAGCAACAATTTCAGTTATTAGCGAGTATTAATCACTAGAAGATGGTTCATTAATTGTACATAAGTAGCTATCATTCAGAATTAGTATTGATCAGTAATAACCTCTAGCTAAACATTAGGTAGTTGTATTTAGTGTCATTTAACGTTGTTTAGTCATTTTTGATGATGTTAGTTAGGTCAAATTAGTTAGATAAGCGTTAATTTATGTTAATTAGGGTTAATTAGTGTTAATTAAGTAATAATTACGTAATGGTCGAAATTTTACATGGAAGCATGACTTAGGCTTAATCGATGATCGACTTAGGATTCTTCACTGATTCCGAAAATGTAAGTTTTATTTCCCAACTCCCAAGACTGAGAAAGTTATGATCAAAAATGTTTTAGTAAAAATGTCCCCTGTTTCGTAATTCCAGTCCCATTGTCTGGGAAGCTACTTCCACACACCGTAGTAGCAAAAGTACATAAAAACTAAGAGTATGACAAGCGCAGTACTCTTAGCTATCAGGCTGGGGATATCATCTGCACGATAACGGCCTACCCCGCCCCACAATTTGGACCCCAGTTACCACCCCCCCCCCCACAAAACAGACCCTAGTCAGCCACCCCCCCCCCCCCACAAATCAGACCCTAGTCGATTTGACCCCCCCCACAAATCAGACCCTAGTGAAATGACCCCCCCCCCCAAATTGGACCCTAGTGAAATGACCCCCCCCACAAATCAGACCCTTGTGAAATCGACTAGGGTCTGATTTGTGGGGGGGGGGTGGCTGACTTGGGTCTGTTTTGTGGGGGGGTCACTGGGGTCCAATTTATGGGGGGGTAGGCCGTTATCGTGCAGATGATGTCCCCAGCCTGATAACTAAGAGTGCTGCGCTTATCACACTCTTAGTTATTATGTACTCTTGGTAGTAGTAAGCCTTTACTATTACGGCCATTCATCCCTCCCTACACGTGAGGCTGTCCTCACCTGAACTTTTCGCTGGCCTTAGTCCAGCAGAAGAATTGCTTCTCCAAAGGAGAGTTAGTATACACTTATCCTAATTGTCCCGAAAATAAATTAAACTAAGAGGAAAGAAATTAAACCTAGGTAGCTAAGCACGTCGAATACGTTAATATAATTTTTGCTTAGTTAGAAATTACGTAGGAATTATAATGTGCATATTTCTTCATTTTGTGTAACAATTGCTCCCTTGTCCTTGGTCAAGTGAGGACAAGGAGTTTCTAGCAGCAAGGAGCAGTTATTGCTAAAGGCTAGTAGGTAGCGTCCCTTGTTTTCGGCCAAAAGTTCAAGGTAAAATTAAAAGTGAGTTGCCTGAAAACAAGGGAATAATAAATAATTATTAACCAAAATAAAGAAATTATCTCGCTCAAAATAACCCATTGGACGTTTATCCACTTCATGCAGGATCAAAATGGCTTCAGTTTTGCAACTTTTTGTTAATTTTTGGGCAAGCAAACATCACGTTTTAATTATTTGTCCCTTTGGTTTACGTGTAAACCTAAAATTTTATAAAATTCGCCTTCATAAAATTAAAATAAAATTAAATTAAAATTCGTTTCATCCCCAAAATTTATGAAAAAGTTGTTCTGTTGGGGCAATATTTCGCCACTATCATTAATCTGAGTCTCCAACTGAACTCCAGGCCAAAAAGAGCCTGGAGCTTTACGTGCAAAAGATAGGAAGCTTCTAGAAGTTTCTAGAAACTTCTAGAAGTTTTCCCCCAAAATTAAAGGTTCCACGCTAATTACAAGCTGTCAGCGGCCTGTCAGCGAGCTCTCCGCTCGCTGCAAATTTGCAAAATCCCAGTTAGTGTTCGTCTAGGTACGTCCCCTTTAGGCTTTAGGTACGTCCCCTCCGGCCTGGAACTGCCATTTAGGACAAAAAGTAAGAATTTATATTGCGGCCCCTTTGGCCAAATTTTTATATATTCTTGTGATTTGGCCTTTGGCCTTTTTTGCGTATTTTAAGGCCAAATGTCCACCTTTTTCTGAATTCAAGCCATGACCAAAAGGTCAATATTCTGCATTTTTGGGCCATTGAGCCCACCTTTTTCGTATTTTGGCTTCGTGGCCAATTTTAATTTTTCTAGCATGACGGGCTTAAGCCACCTTTTTGTTCTTTTTAACCGTATTATTTTATTATTTAAGTATTAAGGGCAGCTCATGTAAACCCCTCCTGTTCGATGGATATCTTGAGAATTGCCCCAGCTTTTGTTCTTTAATTTTTATAAACGGAACTCTCTAATTATTGAGGCTCATTGGCCTCCTCCCCATTTCTATTTTGGCTTTCGATTTTTGTCTCATTTTGTTTAATTTTTTGGGTCAAACCACGACCTGCATATTATGCTTTTAATATGGCTCTTTGGCTAGAAAGTTGGGGTTATTTTTGTAGTATTTATGGGATTTTGAGTGGGACCCAACCCCTGAGTCTGAGATAGAGGGTTCCTTTGCTACGACCCTGAAATTAATAAGTTAATTAGTGGAATCATTCTCCCCATAGTCGGCAACTAGGAGTTGCCGGCCATGACTTTCAAGAAAGGTGTTGCACAATTCCAAATCAACAGTTTTATATCATGTTTTATTTCAGCTTTAGGTCGGCCTCAAAATTGCTAGGCACGAAAATTATATAGGTCATTTTAAAACTAATCTTAAAGCCATAAACTAGTATTATTTTTAACTAATTAATTATCAAGCTGTTTTTAAGAGGAATGGTCGGCTTCCTTATTTTTATTAGTTTTTAACTAATCATGTTCTAGTTTGTTTGTTTAATCTTTGTTGTTAGTAATAATTGCCGAGCAATTATTGCCCACTGGCTTTCTTTAAATTTGTTATAATGTTTTGTAATGAACTGAGTTGGATTAAATAGAAGATCTGGTCTATTTGACTTGATCTCAAGAAATGGGGTCTTCTCGATTAGGGGGGTTCACTTACACGGAAGGTTAGCGCGTTTGCCTGATCAGACAACCTTAAGTACCAGATTCCCGAAAGGTAGTTTGCCAAAATCGGGGATCTCTACAGCCAACCTGTTAGGGGTGTTGTCGTAAGTTCGTTTTAGATAGGGGTCGTTAGGATGATCGCAACAGGATCTAATCCAGCAGTATGATCGCAACAGGATCGTTTTCAGCAAGGAGGTCGCGACAGGATCTAGTTCAGCGGTGAGATCGCAACCGGATCTGGTTCGGCAGCAAGATCTCAACAGGATCTAGTTCAGCAATAAGATCGCAACAGGATCTGACTCAGCAAGGCTGTCCCTAACTAAGTCTAGATGAATACTCAATAGTTTATTAATCAATAACAGGTCCCGATATAATTCAGGAATAGCAATAATACTAATAATAAAATAATCAAACAGGGGCACTAGACAACTAATGTTCACTTCAATTATTAACAATATACAGTCAAGGTACAAAGTACCAGGGTTGCCAACTCTTTTGTTAATTGATGCTTTAAATTGACCAATATTAGGGGAAGACTAATTATTAACAATTTGGTTACAGATTCTTTCTTTCTTCCTCTTTTCTTACTATAACTAACAGGACCTAAAATTCACTCTAAACTAACCCGGGGTCCCTCTTCTTCAGGTAGTAATTATAGGGTACAGTCAGGTATAGTGCGTGTGAGTGTGTGTTTAAATTAAACTGACTTCCTTATCCGACTATTATCAAAGTAAACTACAAACAACAGAGAATATTAACTAATAATTAGTTAAATTTAACGGTATTACAATTCTGTTCCGGGAATGGGTGAGCGGGCTTAGATCTGGTATTAAAGATTCTCAAGGAATCCCACAGATCTAAGGCGGCTATCGGACGGTGGAGAGTACAAGCGCAGGGGTCGGTCTAGGCGGGGAGTTACCAGGAGATGCCCGAAATATAATAATATAAATTAAAGACTGTAATTTAAACGGTTGTCTTCTTTCAGCAAATTCCACTGGCTTTCGATATATCTCCGACAGGGTTAGGTTTTAGGCCTAAGCCAGAGACCGGGGAGCCTGAGCTCCCAGGACAGAGAGAGATTGTACAATCGGAGAAGAGCACATAATTAGATATTTTTGGAGAGGAAATATAAAAGGACAAGATTAGAGTTCTAATACGACTAGGTTTCAACAGTTTTCCCAATTTGATCCGGTTCCCGCGATGGTCTCTGCCTTAGACACTAAACTCCTGATTTCATATAGTTCTCAGCACAATGTACTTTTCCAAAACAACTGTTCCTGATTAACCAACTGATAAGGACTATACGGACACGATTCCAATAAATCACTGATTATTGACTTGAGCTACTGATACTGATAAGGCGCTTCAGACTGGTTATTCACTGATACCATACAGATTACAGGCGGATCAGATTCTCTGGCAGGACGTGATGACAAACCTGAATCGAATGGGTTAAAACCATTAATACAGGATATGTGTGCGGGAGTCAAACCCAGCAACTATTACTCACTTTAGATGGCTTTCTGAGATAAAAACTGGAACTTTCGTTAATTTTGGAATAACATTCGGCCGAAACGATTAAAAACGGCATGCTTTGAACCAATTTTGCAGTTAGGACGGAACTATTAGCGTGTTATTAGTTTGATACGAACGAGTTTCAACCAAATAGCGATTTGTAGGCGATTTTCTGCCTTACGGTGCAGAAAATCGCTAGTTCAGCACAATTCTTTCACCGATATTCAGTTTACTTCGGTTATACTCGAGATGAGGACTTTAAACGTTTATAGAACAGGAAAGCATCCGTTTCCTGCACAAAACTAACATTAATTATAAGCCTTCTTTTTTGAAATTACTACTTTTCCGTGGTTCATTAGAAGATGGTTCAAGGAGATTTCTAAATCTTATGTACTGACTGACATTATTCTATTATCTAACTAGTATTTGTATATTTTTCAGCTATTGATTCTACTGCTTTACGTACTGCTATTTACAATAGGTGCCATTCGATTCCATTGTCTATTTCTAGGTGTTAGTTAGTAATTGTAATTCAACATTTACAACCACAGCTGCCAGGGAGTACTTGACGATGTCACATTTAACTTTTAGAATTATAAACTGACATAAAAAGTTTAAGCAGAAGCAATAATGCTCATTACAAAACTACAAACCAGACCGAAATTGGTTGCTTCGCTAGTAAACACAAACGAGGGCAAGAGTTATTGTTTAGTATTGTTTTCCTGCAATACTAGACCTTTAGGAAAACGGTAAACGTGGGATTTTTTAACTTCCATGATAAAAGCCTAGCATAAAAGTTTGGGGGGTTTCAACAACATGTTACAGAAAATTACCAACTAGAATAAATTTGACCGTTTGGTTGACACAAGCAAGTGAAGGCACGAATGGCACAGTCCTGACTAGTGGATATTCATACAAACCTAGCATACTTGCAAAATGGACCAGCACGGAGTCCTTATTTGCGATTCGTCCGCTCCTTGAGCATAGGACTACCTACGCGGACGAATCGAGGACTACCTGGTAGTTACAGCCTATTCTGGGAGTCCCCGTGACTCTGAATTAAGCTAACTACCTAATTTGTATATCATAACAGTACGACAGTAGACACTTGCTCACGCTGGCTAACATTTGCACATTCTTTCGGGCATCAACCAGTTAGCGGGCAATCAGACACTTATTCATAATTATGCAATTTTCCTGCCTAATATGGGAATTCTATGATAATTCCCGAGGTACAAATCCCATGCACCCGATGGGAATTGACATACGACTAAGTTTTGGGATAATCCATACTGACGGCATTTTCAGGCCAATTAGAGTTCCTCTTTAAACTAACAACATTCGTTTTAATACAACTATGATTTGAGTGATTATTACTGATAGCTACAATCAATATTTCAATATGCTAAATTGATAGCATTCTGGATTATCCCCATTTTGGCAACTCATATGACTAACAGGCATTCAACTAACCCAATTAATGTACTACTAATTTTCAAAACGTGATTCGACTGTTGGACAACAATTATCAAGGTAAGAATGAGGGATATCAATTTGAAACAGGTGATCATTAGTTGGGTAGTTTCTTGACAACATTTATACGAATGTGGCAATCTTTGCAACCCCTATCGTACAAGGGGAGTTTCCGCAAGTTGCCGATCAGTCAGTCAAAACATCCACTCATCTGGCATACAAAGCAAACATTCAGCATTCATGCAAATCAGACATTTCTAAAAGTTGGTTAATTTCGGAACCTCACGCTCCATGAGGGGTTTATCCGAATAACCATTTTACGTAAATTTAGGGAAGCATTCATACATTAACTACACATATTCTTAATACACATCTAACTATTAGGACACACTTACTTAACTAAACTCTAATTCTATGTGCATATTTGACTGTAAAACTTTAACTTTGTTGAGCTCGAATTTGGCTTTTGCAATTCTGCAGAATTGCTTTATAAAAGAGATTTTGTGAAAAATTGAGCCTTATAAATTTGGTGAAATTTTATATAAAATTTGAAAGAAATCCAGTGAGTAATAATTGCTCGGCAATTATTACTAACAACAACGTTAAATTAAACTAAATACACAGTTAACTGAGAACTACAGAAAGATGAGGAAGCCGGCCATTCCTCTCAAAAAACTGCTTTGATAATTAATTAAATGAGATTGATGTAAACTCAAGGTTTTAGAATTAGTTTTAAAACACCCTATACGATTTTGGTAACTAGTAATTTTAAAGCCGACCTAAAGCTAAAATAAAAACATAATACAAAACTAGTGTTTTGAAACAGTACGATGCCTTTCGCAAAAGTCATGGCCGGCAACTCCTAGTTGCCGGCTGTGGGGAGAACGCTTCTGCTAACTTATTAATTTCGTAGCCGTAATTAAGGGGCTCTCTAACTCAGACTCAGATGCTGGGTCCCACTCAAAATTCCGTTAAATCTACAAAAAAGGGAAACCCCGAAAGTGACAACGAAAGGGAGAAGAGAAAGGAATATTTAAATAAGAAAAGAGACATAATTTGGGCCAGACAAGGCCGTGGCTTGGCGAACTAGAAACATAATGGAAGAAAGAGTGGGCATGTCTCAAGACCTCCGTCGAACGGGAGGAGTTTACATGAGCTGCCCTGAATTTAAAATCATAAACTAAAAATCAAATTAAAGGATGAAAGAACTAAAGGTGGCTCGAAAACCCATCATGCTAGATAACTTAAAACTGGCCATCAGGCCGAAAATACTGAGAAATCGGGGCTTAAGAGCCAAAAGTACAAAATTGTTGGCCTCCTGGCCGCGGCTTGAATTCTGAAAAACAATGGCCATTTGGCCTTGAAATATAAAAAAGAGCCGAAAGGCCAAAGTACAAATACATATAAAATCTTGGACAAAAGGGCCACAATGCAAATCCTAGTTTTTTTGTCCTACTGGCAAATCAGGGCCGGACATAAAGGGTCCATAAGGCTGCTCAAGTTGTTACTGCTCGTGTGTGTATACTCAGTTTGGGCCAGAGGATATCCCTATAATTTTCTGGAAATTTGGGGCGTGTACTGCTATTTTCCCGCATCACACCAGTGATACGAGAAGCAGTACACGGGGGATATGGGGACATTTTGCGACCGCTCTCGGCCGCGACTAAACGAGCACTGACTAGAATTTTGAAAATTAGGGTGCGAGCGACAGCTCGCTGACAGGTTATAATCAGGGCGGTTTCCTTTAATTTTGGGGGAAGCTTCTAGAAATTTCTAGAAGCTCCCTATCTTTTACACGTCCAGGTCCATGCTCTTTTCGGCCTGGGGACCAATGGGGATTTAGTGATAATGGGGAAATATTGCCCCCAACTGGCTACCTTTTTGATGAATTTCGGGGTCGAAACTTGGGCGAATTTTATAAAAATTTGGGTTTACACGTAAACGCAACCAAAGGGACAAGCGATGAAAATGTGATCTTAACTGGACCAAAAATTGACAGAAAATTGCGGAATTTTGGCCAACTTGAGCCTATACTACACGAATGGGATTTCAATAGTTTAAGTTGAATAGAAAAATTACTTTCTTAGAACTGAAAATAGTTTATTATTTCTTTGTTTTCGGACCCTCACTTTTGGGTTTGACTTGACCCTTTGGCCGAAAACAAAGCGTGCCGGTCATTTGTCTTTAGCAACAATTGTTCCTTGCTACTGGAAACTCCTTGTTTCCACTAGATCGAGAACAAGGAGGGAACTAAGACGTGAAAAGATTAAAAAGTATGCACATGGTTATTTTTTACGCAATTTCTAGCTAAATGAAAGTTATATTATTGAATTCTACGTACTTAACTACCTAGATTTAATTTCTTTTCCTTTAATTTAATTTACTTTTGAGGCAACCAGGCCCCCTTCAGACCAATAGGATAGCGAAAAGGTGTATACTAACTCTCTTTTTGAGAGGCAATTCTTCTGCTGGACTAAGTTCATGTGAGGACAGCCTTCCAGACAATGTGACTGGACTTGAAGTCCATAAAGATTACGTAAGTCTTAAGTTAAGTTACACCTTTTTAGCGAAACTAAAGCTACGAAATGGCAAACATTTTACTAAAATATTTTTAACCATAACTTTCTTATTTTTAGGAGTTGAGAGATAAAATTTACATTTTTGGAATCAGCAGCGAATTGCCTTTCGATTAAGCCTAAGTTATGTTTCCATACAAAATTTCGATTATTACGTAATTATTACCTAATTAACATTAATTAACCCCAATTGATATTTTTTAACTCACATTAATACTAATTTAACCTAACTAATCATCAAAAATGGAGAATTAATGTTAAATAACGTTAAACATGACTACCTACGTCTAAATACAATTACCTATGCATTTGTAACTACGTTTTGCGGCTAATTAAGACTAATACCGCAGGATAACTACCATATACCAATGAACCATCTTCATATGACTGTGTTTGACAATAAATTGACATTGCTGTTTGCTAATAGAGAGAGATTACAAGTCTTCCTTGATGGTATTAAGACCTTTTCTTCTGGTTTCGGGTCGTCGACAACAATGCATTAATTGCTTAAGATTGGGTCCTAATGAAAAGGCACCAGCTTTTCATCAAATGCAGATATTTTGCGATTTCTATTATTATTGCTTAGAACAGGAACAACAACATTCTAATGAAAAGGCACCCGCTTTTCATAAGAAATAATACTTGGGGTTCCCATTTAGACTATTTAACTGACTAATATGCGTCTCAATTTGTAATGTTCTTGTAATGTTAGTAGTATTCCTGACCTTATAATGTGCTTTTAATTAATCTTCCCTTTTTGCTCCACTAGGGATTAACCATGTTTTAGAGATCGGCCACCCTGTTTCTTACTTACATATAATTACAAATATAGCTTGGACGTTCATTCATAGTAACTACGATCACAAAAATCGTCAACTTGGGCCATTTTCCGAGGTCTTCTTTGGCATTTTCGAGTGACCATTGATCAAATCCTTCTTTTTGGATTATTTCTTCAAAACTTGATTTTTTTATTTAACTAATTCCATTCCATATGTTTACAACCCTTTTAGTTCAATGAGTTGCGTTTTCTTTGCAAAATCGTTTTCAGTAATTCTGCGGTCAAAGCATATTCTACCGATAATTGTCTAACATACGTAAACGGTGTTAATTTTAGTTTCATTATCTCTATGAGCTACAAAGCCGAACCGAAAAATGCGCAGCCTTATCATACTCTTTGTATTGAAATTTTTGATGTGGTAGTGCCTAAATACGCCCAATTCTGTACTTGTCACTGAGCTGTGTTGTTTAGCCTGATAAAAAATATATAAACTAAATTTTATCATCTATGCGTTGCTAAGCAAGCAAAGCATAGATGTTGTAAATATTAGAGCATTTCGAAAATATCATGCATCGTTTTAATTCGAAATGTAAGTTTTTAAGATGCATAAGGCAAGCCTATTAATGCGAGTGTCTCCGACTAGTTTATATAACGTCCTTTGTCGTCATTTATGTTTATTTCCTAGGCAAGCCTAGGATTTGCCATGTAAACGCAAATGTAATGAGCTTTACAAGAGCATGCATTGTTTTCTGAGAAAAGTATTGAGTGTTTGAAATTAATCCGAGCTACGCAAGGCAAACATCATGAAGAAGGGCCCAAAGAATATACGTATAACAGTTTATTTTAAACAGCATCTAGTTAGATTGAAAACATTAAAAAGCTTAAAAATATTCAATAATATATTTAATATTAAAATATTTAATAATAAAATTATTCCATAGTCAATGTGAGAATCTTTGTCAATTGACTTACTTCAGATCTGCGGTAATGGTGACAACATGCTAAACGCTTTATGCTGAGATGCAATGGGGTTGTTCACCACTCTGAAACTCTTTTAAAAACGCCGAAACTAAACTCACTCAGCTAATTTTGTTCAGGCGACAGGTCTATTTTGGAGTACAGGATACAATTTTAAAGCTGAAATGTATCTGAAAGGTGAATTAGATGTTGAAGCAAAATATGATCGCTTTTCGGTGTGGCTCATTCACTCTGTCTTGATCTTAATTGTTAGCTGAAAATAGTTAAACTGCTGTTACAGATATCCCTTTTGCAATATACTAGCGCCTTGTTACAATAAGAACTGAAGAGTAGGTGCCAAGCTGTTTGTCAAACTATGCATATCAAGCAGCTCCTAATTTGCTCAACTTTTAGATCAGACTCAATTACTTTTGTAACATGGCTCAGTGTAACCGAACCATGCTACAACCACGTGCGTACAATTGATTTGCACTCTACACCGTGCAGTACAATTGGATTGCACGATGTGGCGTACAGTACAATTGTACTACACGGTAAGCCTTCGCTGTTCTCCTGTCGAAGTGTGCAGCGAGGCTGCTGACAGCCAGCAGGACTGACTGCACTGATTAAAATTTCTCGTCCTTATATACTTTCCGCCAACATAAATATGCAAATTTGGTTGAACAGTATTTAAACTACTGAAAATTGGAAGAAATGTCAGTCTTTCATGACATTCCGGAAGACGAAAGTCTTCTGGCTTTTTGAGCCCTATTACAAGCCAGTTGTAGCACTGCTGGCTGTGCTCACAGAAATTTGTGAGCTCACTTACAGGCGAAGCCCTCGTGAAGGGCACTCCGACAGATTTGCCCACACTCAGATCGTTCCCTGGTATGTGCTCCTGCTACATGAACTTCATCAAGAACTTTGCTGCAGAGATCGAACCTCTGCGCGAACTTACACATTCTGAAGCCAAGTTCACTTGGGAAAAGAACAAGAGCACGCACACACATTCAAAAGAATGATCGCAACGGCACCAATCCTTAGTACATTTGATCCAACGGCAGAAACGATGGTTTCAACTGACGCTTCTGTCTGACTACGGCACAGGAGCAGTTTTGTCCCAGATACAAAATGGCAAAGAAAGATTCATAGCCGTTGCATCACACACGTTGACTGAAGCCGAAAGAAAATTTTCTGGTGACGAAAAAGAGGACCTTGCTTGCGTCTGGGTATGTGAACACTGGCATACATATCTGTGAGCCCGTGACTTTCGTCTCAAGACTGATCACCAGGCCTGAACAACCTTACTTGGAACAAGTACCGCCAAAGGAAGGAAACCACTAAGAATTGCCAAATGGTACGCCAGATTGTTGCCTTATAGCTACACAATCGAGTACAGGCCTGGGAATCACAAAGCTGTGGCAGATGCGCTGTCCAGACTTCCCATTGATGGCTATGGTACTATCTTGACAAATGATGATGACCATATCATAGTGGCTGCGATAATGACAACTACTGAAAAAGCAATCCGTTTAGAAGAGATCGTTCAAGAAACGACTAACAAGGATACCCTACAACTAGTTACAAAGTATCTACAAACTGAATGACCCAACAAACTGAATGGTGATTCAAGCAGTTTGCCATCCTGAGAAATGGACTTGGCGGCTGCATTGTTCGCAACGACAACCAGCTGATTGTTCCTTCTTCTCTGTGGACGAAGCTAATAACACTAGCACCATCAAGGAATGACAAGAAGAAAGCAAATTTTGAGACAAAGCTACTAGTGGCCATTCACGTCCAATGATGTAGAAAATTACGTACGCTGGCGCGAACTTTGCAAGTTCAGTGACAAAGCCGTCAAAATGAACCAAGCCACGCTTTAACCAATAGAGTGGCCTCAGCAACCTTGGGTCAAGTTAGCACTGGATATATCAGGTCCTTTCCTACAAGCTCGATCAGATTTTAGATATCTGGTTGTCTTAATGGACTACTCCTCCAAATTTCCAGAATTGGCAACATGCAGTTATGCAAATAAGAGACAGTCGTCAAGTTTCTGAAGTCTGTATTCGCAAGATTCGGATGTCCGGAAGAAATAGTCACTGACAATGGGCCACAATTTGTCAGTCACCGTTTCAAGGACTACATGCAAGAATATAACATAAGCATACCAAGACTGCAGTGTATAACCCTCGCTGCAATGGTCAGGTTGAGAGATTCAACAGAATCCTCAAGCAAAGTTTTCAGAATTGCATATTAGAAAACAAGAGTTGGGAAGACATCTTGACTGATGTGCTAATCACTTATCGTTCTACTCAACATCGAGGAACTGGAAAGGCACCGGCTGAGTTGATGTTCAACCGAAATGTTCGCACAAAGCTTAACATCTGGAGTTCTGCACATAAAAGTGACAACGACTTGAGATTCAAAGTACAAGCTTACCAAAATAACTACAAACTACAAAGAATATTCAGATAGAAAGAATAACACCAGACCATCCAAATTTAAAGTTGGAGATTTGGTGAGACACAAAGTTATTCAGAAGTTCAAAGGCTTACCGAACTACTCAAAGCCATGGCGAATAGTGGAAATAAAAGGTCCGTCCAGTTACCTGCTTTCAAACGGACAGTTTTGGAATGCAAGACTGCTGGCTGGCTTCAAGGGAGAAGACTCTTCGGAAAAACAACCAGTGGAAACATTCACGGAAGACTTCTATGACCCTCGGATCGAACCCCTTGAGCATTCTGAAGCATCTCAGGAACCGCGATACCAAGAACCAGCAGAAGCCCCACCAATGCGATATAATCTTCGAGACAGAAATAACATTCGTCCGCCTAATGCTATTGGGTACAGATTCTACAATTGCAAGTGAAAATCTTTTGTGAATAAAGGAAATGCTGTGACTTTGCGAAGCTTAAGGTTAAGTCGTTTTGAAAAATTTAAAAACAAAACGTATTGATGTGTAATGAAGGTAGTGAGATCGGGGTCCCAATCCACTTTAAACTTGATCACACGGAAGGTTAGCGCGTCCACTTATCGAAGTAGACTTAGACACTGGATTCCTGAAAGGTGATTTGTCCAAAATCAGGAATACCCTGTAGCTAACCGTTGTCGGGGTCTTCTTCGTGAGTTCGTTTGATACACTGGATTCCAGCAGATCAGCAAGAGGGGTCAGCACTTGCTTTGACTTGATCGCCGGATTGATGATGAATCTTCCAAATCCTGATCAGAACTTACCTTAATTGGTCCTGATCCAATTCTCGTGATGAATTCCTTGTATGGCAATCGCGCCTGGCTTTAGAAGACAATCGCGCCTCTTTATACAACACTAAGACTCTATGTTCCACACGCCAAAGGTTTATTATAATTGATACAATTATAACGGGTACACTTCAAACTAACGATAATTAAACATACAATAAAAGTTATTATCAGCGATTATGACAATTTACACACGTTAGACGTACAGTTCAGTACGGTACTCAATTACTGTACCAGAGTTGCCAGTTACCGTCTTTATTTGATTATTAATTAATATTATCCTAATTTAGGATAATATTACCCAATTTATATGTATTTTAGGGACAAGGTTCAGGGGTACCTCTGCTTCTTCTCTTTCTCACGCTTGGTCTCTATTAACTAATTATTACACTGTCTCTAATACGCTACCAACTAATACCTATATGTTTTCTCGTGTGCCTATATGCTTGTGCTGTGCGACTCTTTATCCGTCCTTACAAACGGATTACCAAACTACAAACAAATGAAACTACAAATCAGCAAATATTAATTAAATTAAACCTGGGGTCGGTCTATGGGTGAGTCTCCGAATGTTGGGCACTGCTTTCCCGAAGGTCCGCTCCAACACCTTGACAGGGTTACTGTACGGACGAAACTTTTTGAGGATGATAGAGAAAATGGGGTAAGTCCAGGTTCTGTCCTACCTATTCCTAATTAATAAATTTTAGTACAGTTCAATAAATCTGATGGTTTCTTCTATCTTCAGGCTGACGGGCTCTGACTGACTTCTAAGCTCAAGCCAGAGACGAAGGGAGCAGGAATCCAAAACTGATGGTAGTGTACAGAATGAAACCGGCCATTTTCGAATAGAAAGTTCTAGAGTTAATTTTTTGCACACTTTTCTGTAATATTATAGTTCCCAACTTGAAATTAGGTGCTTGCGGAGTCGTCTCTGATCTTGACCTTAGCTGCGCTCTAATTCCACAATGTACCTACAGTGATAGGTTCCACAAATCGGCGACTGACAAAGTTCACGTCCTGGGACCACTTCCGGATCCAACAATCTTAGATAAGCACTAGATGAATCTGACCGCGAGTTCCTTGACGAGACTAAACGCTTCCACTGACTGCTCCAAACTGGATAGCTCACGACTCTGATACCTGATCAGTGATTGTCCGAGCACCTGAATCAAATGGGTTAAAAGTTAAAACCCATTAGTACAAGGTTATGGTGCGGGAATCGAACCCAGCAACCATTACTCGTTCTTTAGCTTTCCAGGTCCAAAATTTACATTTGGGACTATTTAAACTCGCGAATTGACGAAATGACTCAAAATCATGCAAAGTTAGCTTTCTTTACGATTACTGCCTTTTTAGCAATATTAACTGTTTCTGGTAATTTCTTGTCCCTAAAGGAGCCGTCTTGGCCATTTTTTGGGTTTTAATTCATTGGATTTGGTTGAATTTGACGTAACTCCTTGGTTGGACGAAATGATTCTTGATGCTTCCATTTTTGGCCCAGTCGGGCCTGATTGAACTTGTGGTTTGGCGAAACAGAATTGGAAACATACAAAATTCACTACTTGCAACTTATTTGAAGAATTCGCTTGCCTTTTACCATCTTCTTGCACAAACCGGGCCACCTTGGCCATTTTAGGTCAACACAAACAGGATCTGACTGAGGTTTTCATGATCTCCTGAGCAAACAATATGACTGAACGATGCTAGTGTTTTCGGCCTGATTTTGGCCTAATTTCGCTGATTTGCCACGGGAAATAGATTTATTTCCCGTGGTCCGCTGACTATCTTGAATATGTTCGAAACTTGGCATTTTGGGTGAATTTCGGATCTTGAAAGATGGTCAAATGCCTATTATTTGCTGTAATTACCCTAACTACTGCCTATCTATTTATTTGCGCTAAATTACTGAAGCTTACGTATTGCTGAACTAATAATTAGTAATTACTGGTTATTCGACCTAGAGACTCTACTAATTAATTGTTTTCTTGTTTACCTTAACTGATTAATTTAAAATAAAATCAACTGGTTGCTTTTGAGTGAGTTTTTGCATAGGATTTATTTTACTTAGTTTGCGCCAAAAATGCTAAAGCTCACTCACTCACTGTCTCAGCAGCCATTCTACGCAGTCCCTACTTACCGACCTACCGAACTACTTCTACTTCTAAATCTACCCCCACCTATCCTAGTGCCCTAACAGGGTACGTACCGAACCGCTATTCGATCCGGCGCTGGCAACCCCAGCAGCCAGCCCAGTGGAAGTCGCACGTACAACCACCCTTTCACACGAGCACATATTAGTATACTTGCAAAACTGGCATATAAATTAGCAAAACTTTGATGAACACGAATTTGAACGAAAGTTACATATTCTTGTAGAGCTCGAAATACTGAACAATTTTTGCGCTTACAGTACCAAAAAATATTTAGTATTTAATGAGAAAACCGTAATTAAAGATGAGTAATGCCACCGCAAGTTTTATTCCGCACAGACTTAACATTTCTGTGTTAACGTTAACTCGGTTATGTTAATTGGTTAATGATAATTAATTTGGATAAAAGTTACATCATTTTGTAGAACTTGAAGAGCTGAACATTTTCCTTTTTGAAACAGACCAAACCGTCCAGCTGTTCGTGAGAAAATCATGATCAAAGTTTGTGTCCACATATGCGTAATATGTACATACAGTGTATTAGTTCAATGCACACGTGCTGGGTTGCCAAGTTGCTGTCGTACATAAGCTAGCTTGAAATAGTTCAAATTACAACCCGTGTGGCTTAACTGGATGAGCATCGGCCTCTTATGCCGAAGGTCCTGAGTTCGATCCTTTTCTTTCAATTTGGTTCATTCTTTTGCTTTTCAAAACTGAATATTATAGCTGACATAATTTAGATATTTATTGTTGCGAAGCATGAACTAATACTCATTTTGAACAAGACAAATGATACACTTATCCTTAACTATAACTAATTACACCGGTTAAGCACTTTCCCACTAATAATTTGCCAACACAACAAAACTACAACTGTTTCTGGGATCAGAACTAAGTAAATTGATAATCCGATAATCGGACATCTGCTGTGAAATACTTAATTGTAGCGAATTTCATGCTATTTTGTGCATTATTCCTGTTATGGTTCGGCTAGTTCTGGATTCCATGAATGCGGCCTATCCGTCCCCTAATCGCAGGGGGCTACCTACACGGATGACCGGAAACCCAACAGATATACAGACCTAATTCGGGGTCCCCGTGACCCTAGGCTGCAAACCTATTCCAAACCACCGAATATTCCAACATTCGTACAAAATTTACACTACGTTCACTCCAAAATAGCATTTTCGCGTCAAACATGCATCCAACTTTTGAACATGATGAAACCCTAATTATTCACGGTTAGGGGCCAAATTGCTACTCAATTTGGCCCAATTCCTGCCTAATATCTGAGTATTTACGCATTCATTCTGGCAATCCCAAGACCCTTATCGGATAAAGGGGGTTTACATGGTATGCCCTCATTCACACTCACAGTTACACAGTTCCTGTCCAAAATTCACACTCTAGAAATGGGGCTACCCTTGGAACCTCACAACCCATGAGGAGTTTACCCAAGAAGCCAATTTTACGTAAATTTTTGGGGTCACATTCACACCACAGTCATACCAACAATTACACAGATAACTGAACAACATAACACAAATCCTGTCACTTCCCTATCTAAATCTATCCACTTTTTGTATGCACATTTTGCGTAATTGACTTAGTTATTGGGTTGACCTCCATCTTCCAAATTTCCTACTTGAGATGAACTTTGAGAGTTTTGCTAGAATTTGAAACTAGAAAACTTTATGTAAGCTTTGGGAAAGTTTGAACGAGTAATAATTGCTTAGGCAATTCTTACTAAGACAACCACAAACACATTCCGCTAAGGACAGCTTCTTCTTAAACGGACGGCCATTCCCCTCAAGATAACTCAATAGTTAATTGTTTAAAAACGATTCTGGTTTTTTTGAATCCTAATAATTTTTAGATAAGCCGACCTAAAGCTAAAATAAAACGGTTATAATTAAGCATAAAATCTTGATTTTTGAGCGCCTTCCTGACGAATATGGCCGGCAATTCCTAATTGCCGGCTGTAGGGAGAGTTAATTCCTGAATTTAACTCAATTCTGACTTGAGGTCGTAACCAAGGGACCTCCTAACTCAACTTAGGGGAGGGTCCCCACTCAAAATCCCAATTCTTCACTAAGACCCCGAAAAATAGACAAAAAGGTCAAAACTGGGCATAAAGCCCCTACTAAAAATTAGGCCAGTTTGGCCGTGGCTTGGTGGCTAGTCAACAGTGAAAATTAGGGCCCGAAGGCCAAATAAAAAGGAAAATTAGGCCTAAAGGGGCCTCCTGCAAAGTCCTACAATGCGTTCCTAATGTGCGATTTCTGGCCGAGCATAATGCGCTCATGTGGCCCTCAATGTGTGGTGTTTGCTGTTGTGCTCAGATTATCTCCTCTGACCTGTGTGGGTCAGAGGAGGTCCCTAACTCGCGTCCTAAAGGAGTAAAGTACGCTTTTATTCCCGGCCAAAACGCTGGCACAACGGGAAACGCACTGAATTTGGGGGGGGCCGACCGCTCTCGGCCGTTCCTGAAGTAAACACTGATGAAAGTTTTGAATTTTCCAGTGAGCTGACAGGAGTCTGACAGCTCACTGACACTTTGACCTTTGGGCGGACCTCTTTGGTTTGGGGGAGAGCTTCCAGAAACTTCTAGAAGTTTCTGGAAGCTCCCTATCTTAAAGCATGTACCCGACGCGGGCTGGTGCAGCAGCTAGTCTGTTGGAGGCGGAATTAATGAGAAAAAGGAATTATGGCCCTCCAACTGACCCCTTTTTTGATGAATTTCCCAAGCTGAATTTTGGGGAAACTTTCTATACTTTTTGGCTAACACATAAAGGTAACCAAAGGGGATATTTCCTGCTTAAAAATTAATTTTCGCAAATTGAAAAACAAAATTGTACAAAATGATATTTCGCGGCCTATTTTGGAAAACTAAATATTAAGTGTTTATCTGACCATATTATTTAGTAAATTTTATGTTTATTATTTTCTGGGACTCCTTTGTTTCCAAGCCCCTTTCTTTCTTCCTGGGCTTGACCTTTCGGCCGAAAACAAGGGACGCCACTCGTTAATCCTAGCAACAATTGCTCTCCCTCACTGGAACTCAATGTTTCCAGAGCAAACGAATCAAGAGGGCAATTGTTGCTCAAAAAATGTGCATACAAGGAATTGCATATTTTTTTACAAATTAAAAATTAAATATTATTGTTCTACGTACTTAACTACCTAGGACAAACTAAGTTTTATTTTATTTTATTTATTTGGGAGGAGGTTACGCCCCCTCCGAACCTATTATTACACCGAAGGTGTATACTAACTCCTTCCTCTGCGAGGCAAATTTTTGTTGAGAGAGGACCAACAGAGGCCCAGCCGAATGAATGAAAAGCTGAATGGGCGTAATAACACGTGGCCGTTACGCCTTAACGCAAAGGTCAGAAAAGACCAATATTACGAAATAAAAGCGTAATCATTCAAAAACTTTTTGGCTTGTAACTTTCGCAATATTGGGAATTAAAAGACCGGGTTTGGATTTTCATAAGCAGAAAAGAATTGCCTTTCAGATGAACCCAAGTTACTTTTTCACTTAAAATCTCCAAAATAATCTAATTATTACCTAATAATACTGCCAAATGAACCTAACCAACACCTATTAATGTCTATTACATTTATTTTATGCCTCTAGCTAACAAACAATGACCATCTATTACACCATCTTCCAATATTTGCGCTTGTAATCCTGTACTTTCTACTTCCGCCTTTGTTGTTGACTAACACTAAGCAGGTGCATATGCAAATTAATATGCAAATTAAGTAGACTGTTCTTGTTTGTCAGTTTTGTGATACAGTTAGTCGGTTCTTATCTTTGCAATAAACCGGTTGTGTGCAATGATTACTGGAGGTTCCACCGAGACACACTGCATGCAATGCACACTGCACAATGCACACTGCACAATGCACACTGCTGTGCCGCCCGCGATAACACCGTCGGTCGGAGCTGTCGATGATCGCCCAGCAATACGCACTGTGGAGCTTTTGTTGACATGATGGGAAGAAGCCCTTCTGGCACAGTTAACTGGCCAGCTTCGTCAATAAGCAGCATTTCGTAACGCCATCCTTCGCTCTGCAGCATCCGGCGCGCTGAACCAGACGCGGTACAGCAAATGACTTTGCTCTTGGCCAAAACTGATTTTATTCTTTGGCCTCTAAGACTGTAGTAGGTTTCCACATCGGCTTCCTCTATTGTATTGTCAAGAAACTCCCGATGCAGTTTGTTGAAGCGGCCATCTCCTTCCTTTGTTGCCTTGTACACTGCGCTAACTTTTCTGATACTCTTATCAATCCATGGTATCATGGCTGAAGGGAAAAGACGAACCACCTGCTGTCCAGGTAGCCCAGCCTTTTCTGCACGTTTCGCAATTTGTAGCGCTAAATGGTTAGTAGCAACGTTAGATGGTGCGCAAACCATAATTTTCTCCTTTAGTTCTAAGTTTGTGAGCCATTTAGCTATGACAATCGCCGTTGCCGTTGTTGTCTTACCGGTCCCTGGTGGTCCTTGGACGAGGGTCAATGCCTGGTTCACAGCCATGTCGGTAGCTTGCACCTGTGATTCATTCAATCCATTGCAGGCCTCATCCGGTGGCGCTTGGTACGGACCCATTTCCAGGTTTTCTTCCGGCCAGTCGGATGCGGCAACTACCCATTGAAGGTAGCTTGGCTTCCATTCGGACGGATCCAGCAGGTTGTCAAGAGCATTTTCTTGAGATCTACCCGATCCAGCCTCGGCATCTTTTTCCACCATCACCTTGGCATACCGCATCACATCTAGGTTCGTCGGGACGTCGTTGGCTACGCTGAGAATCTCGGCCATTGTCTTTGGCTTCTGATCCCGGCTTCGGTCCACTACCACTGCCCGCACCTGCGGCCAATACTTATTTGGAGGAGAGAATACGACATAGTCTCCAATGTCGGCATCGGACTCGAAAGACACGAATTTTCGTGCTTTGTCGACATCCCAATCGGCACGGACCCACTTACGAGATCGTTCAGCTTCAGGCACTATCCCTTCCAAAAACTCAGTTTTGAGTAGCTGTCTATACTGCTTAACAAAGGATCCCACAGGTTGTTTGGTCAAAGCCGGAGCTTCTTCCTTGTCGCTGACTGTTGTGGGGCTGCTTCCTCTGAGTTGTTCTAAGCGTTGGACAATGCCTTCGTGCAGGGTAGGTGCAGGATAGGCACCCAACAGCATCTCTTTAATTTGTTTCTTGTCGTCCGGGATTACTTCGGGATCAAAGTGGCGCTTCAGGAAGCTGACATATTGATCCACGGGAGCTTGCTCCAGTAAGGATATTAGCAGCTGTGCATACAGACGTTTCCTTGCGTCCTTTTGCGTTTCTGCCACGCCTTCCAGACGCTTCCCAAAAAACTGCCCTTTAACCCAAAAGAATTTTGGGTGCCACGATCTGCGGTCGATTGTCGTGGTTTCCAGATGTTTCGCAAGAGCTCCTGCCCCGCTGACGCCTACCTTGGACCAAACCTCCTTCATAGATTGCAACTGGACGCAATCGTTGATCATGGCAGCAGGACTGGGTAACGTAGATTGCTGCAGAGGGCTGCACACGGCAACATCCTCTTCCGAGTCCCATCGGGCATAGCGTTTTTCGCCAAACCTATCTACGCCCCTGGACCGCTCCCGCGGACCTAATCGCCCCCGAACCGCCCGGCCCCTCCGACTGCCCCGGCTATTTTCGCTTGTTCTGCCGTTATCTGCATACCAGCAGTCTTCCTGATAGTGTGTACTGGACTTACAGTCACTACACCACCGGTCACCCCGGAAGCCGGAAGCTGCCTCCCGACCTCCGTGGCCACCCCTGTAGGAGGCCTTCTTGCCTCCCCTTTGCCTATTATTGTTAGTGGCACTATTAAAGGCCATCTTATTGAGTTGTTGCTCCAACCTAAACATTCTCTTACTTAGATCTGTCGATGACTGACCAAGATCTGCTGATGCTGACTTTCCCACTGCTCCAACTTCTTCCGTCGGTTCCCGGTGAGAGCTCTTCTCCCAATGAGAGATTGTTCGTCCTAAAACATCAACCAATTTATCGACAGAATTAGCAGATTCTGCATGCCCAGGGGTGGCGTTAGGAAATGCCCTTGTGGCTTCTGTAAATAGCAGCTTTTCATGCTGGATACGCTCTGCTGCTTCGACCGCTCCTTTAAAGGTTTTGTGTTGCTCCCGCATTACTTCCCACATTATTTCAGGAGCTAAACCTTTAATAAACACTCGTCGCACTTCTGAGTTCAAAACGTCATCAGTAGGATTTGGGGGGAAAGCGTTCTTTGCTAATTGTAGCAGTCTGTGACTAAACTGAACCACACTTTCACCAGGCTTTTGCTTACTGTTACTCATTGACAGCGCATAGTAATCGGTACTATGCGGCCGATATTTACTCTCCAATGCCTGAGTCAACTGCTTAAAAGAGGCTTTAGTATCCTCCGGTAGGTCTTGCACAAAAGCAAGAGCAGGGTCGGCCAACAGCCCTATCAACTTCCTAGGGAGTTGGGTGTCGGTCCACTCGTAATACTGGGCTTTCGCCTCGAATTTTCTCAGCCAAGCTGGGAAACTTACACCGCCAGGCTCACCACTAAACTCCGTTAGCCGAGCGAGTTTGGATTCAGGGGTATTATCAAAAGTACCTTTGCCTGTAGCCTGATCTTGGACGTTCAGTACATGGCTACGTAGCTCCTTATTGTCAACCCTTAAACTTTCATTCTCACCTTCAACCACCTTTAGCCTCCTTTCCAAAGCTCGAATGTTTCTCTCCAACTCACTTATACTCTTAGCCGTTTCGTCCCCTTCTGACATGTCTATAGGCTTAGCAGTTTAATTACCACCAGCCGATGTCTATGAAACTCGATTACTAGGGACGTACTTTTACCATAAAAACAACACAATGTGAGACACAGGCGGTTAAAGTTATGTTCTCAACTGAGAAACAAACCGAGACTGGGATACCAGGTCAGCTTGTTATAGACAGGATGTTATAATATTTGTGCTCAACTGAGCGACGAACAACAATTGTTAGACAAAGTTATTCGTCAATTGCTAAGTTCACTATTTTTACAATATTATTCACTTACTGTAGATTAGATTTCGTTGACAGGGTTCGTTCCAGTAGATTAGACAAGGTCCTTGAGAATATTCCAATAAATTATCGCTACCCAAACGGGTGCTTTAGTGCAATTGTGGCAGTGTCTTCACAATACCACAATTGACTAAAGTAGGCACAAAGTAATTTCCGAGTTCAGTTATACGTGGAACCTCCAGTAATCATTGCACACAACCGGTTTATTGCAAAGATAAGAACCGACTAACTGTATCACAAAACTGACAAACAAGAACAGTCTACTTAATTTGCATATTAATTTGCATATGCACCTGCTTAGAGTTAGTCAACAACAAAG
>JASAND010004617.1:0-49920 GCA_030248195.1 Trissonchulus latispiculum
GCTGACGGGCGGGACTGGCTGGCTGGTGAGGAGAAGCTGGCTCCTCTGAGATCCTGAAATTAGAAATAACAGTCAACTAAATTACAATTGAAAAAATAATAGAGTGACACAGCGACAACTGCACGACAGGAAGAGTTCCTCCTCAAACAATTATCCAGCAATTAGTCTATAGACAAAAAGTTAACGGAACTACTAAAAAATGTTAACAACCAGAGAATAAGCATTTGTAAGTATATACTAACCATTGGCCGTTTCGCCAAACATAACGTTCGGCTATCCTGGAGGGGGACTGGGTGGGTGAGAGGGAAAGGAGGGAGTCTTCATCACCACCCTCCGCAGGCTGGATGGGTGGCTGGGCAAGGGGACTGGCTGACCCGGATCGCTCCGTGGGGTCGGAAAAGGAGGGGCTGGAGCCGGAGGGAGATCCTGAAGAAGAAGAGGAGGAAGATGAGGAGGAGGAGGAGGAGGAAGTGGCTGGCTTCTGGCTTGAGGAGGCTGAAGGCTGGCTGGGATTGGATGATCGGCTGGGGGCGGCTGGTTGGCTGGAAGAGGAGGAGGTGGCTGGTTGACTGGCTGGGGGATTGGCCGGGGGGCTGGCGTTGGACCGTCGGGGGGACTGACGTCCCCCTAAAACAATAAACAAAACAAACATTATTTATGTAACAATAAACATTATAAAAGTGATATTAATATTAAGCGAATAGTTCTGTTCTATTTAAATATATGAAACCAGTCTTTGTCTATCCCTGATTGAAATCTGGAAAACTTAGAAACTGCAAAAAATAATGAAATATAGGCTGCGAGCACCATAGGAGTGAGCTGAACCAAAAAGAGGCCACAGGACCAACCCTTGCCGCTGCCGGTTTGCAAGGAACTTATTTCCAATGTGCTTACGGATACCAGTAATTACTCGAAAAACAAAAATACCGAGGCAGCCCGAGTAAACGGCAAAGTGTGAACAATGAGGGTAAGCAAGCGAAACAGCGGACCATCTCAATCCATCCCTGGTCCAAGCCTACTCTCATCAAAATTTGTTCCAATTGCGCTCCTACCGGGAGAACCGAATTTAAAACGAGCATTCTGGAGCTATAAGGGGTGTTTGAGCCCTAATTTTTAAGTCAAAGCTGAACATAGGATTTCGCGAAATTAATGATTTCAAACTGGAAAATTAGCACCATCAAAGCTGTTATTAGTGCCAGCACATTCAACCAGAATTTCGACGGAGCTTGGGTTTGAATAAATGAATGAATGAATGAATGAATGAGCATTAAGGAGAGCATTATTTGGTCCTAAAATCCGGAGGCGGGCCGACTGAACCAAGTCAATACGTGTCATCTTAAAATTACGATTTTTCTTGACGTTTTCATAAAAATCCATATTTCAGTAAAAAATAAGGCTCTTAAAAGTCGATTTAAAAATTAATGACTTTTTAGAACAGCACATTTTAAAAGCATTTCGCCGAGAATATCTTACCATCTGATTCCATTAGAAAAGCAACAATATAAATAAATAATTAATTAAAAATTAACGCAACTTGATAGCTTTAAAATAGATAGTAGAATGAAATTTTTGAAAGTTTTTATTTTCTACACGAAATGATATGCAAATCAGTCTGAATGAAACCAGGCATGTATGGCTTCCAGTACCGAGATTTACTTTCACATGCAGTTAAACTTTATTCCCAAACATTTGATTATTTCATTTTAACGCTTTCAGGATCGGATTATAAGATTAATGCTCCTGAATTCCAGATTTGATAATCTGCTGGACGTCGGTGCTAAAGCTAAACTTATTAGTTTTGTAGAGTTAGTTTCATTCTATCAAAGCAATAAAGAAACGGCGATCTTGGCACCAAAAATCCAAAAATATTGAAAAATTCAAGAATTGTAGAATTTCCGTTGAGTTCAAATTTCCAACTTGCTCAGCTGAAGTCCGGACACACGTGTATCTTTATTATATGAGACTACTTCCAATGGGTTTTCAGAAAGGAAACGAAAAGCGGAAAACAAAAACAACGTAAGTTAGGTTTGATCTAAGAGGGTAGGAAATTCAAAAATCCCATCTCTCTCTCTCTCTCTCTCTCTCTGCACTGCACTCTTTCAAGAATCGTTCAAATGTGTTCCTGCAATTCTAACTTAAACTGAACCCTGAATCTACATAAATCGTGCATACTGCAACTCTACGGGGTGTTTGTTTAGTCCCAATTTTTAAGTCAAAACTGAGCACAGCTTTTGTGATTTTAATGAGGTCAAGCTAAAGCTAAGCTGGCATCATTTTGATCTAAAAACTGCTGCGTCTTCCAAAAACTTCTTCCAGTGCAAAAATTATTCACTTCATCACAGTCAAGCTAAATGTCGATGGATTTAGGCTTTAATGGGGGCTGTCACTGACCCTGACCCGGAGGCTCCCGAATGAACCAGGTCACGATCACATAGACAGAAATGCAGTTCGTCAGAATTAAGATTATGAATAAAATCAAAAGTCAAGGTTATGTGGGGAATAGAATAGTGCAAGAAACCCTTTTAATTTTTTGAACAACAGCTTAAATATTTTGCATGGGTGCATAATGGACGCTGATGAGTTCAAAAATTCAATAATTTAAAAAATTTTAGCTTTTAAAAATTCTAAAATTTAGTTGGTTTGGGGATACCTAGCGGATCAAAACTTTTTTCTCTCCGATTTTGCTGTAAACTGCATACAGGGTTTTCTGGGGCGCTGAGCACGAATCTGAAATTCAGCTTTTTTAGCTCATAATAGGCAATAGGTCATAGGTAAAGGTAATAAAAAGGAAACCGTTTTCCCCTAAACTTATACCAGTTTCAGCCATTTGGCACAATTTCGCTGAATTTGGCTGAATTCGTCTTGTCAAGCATTCCTCCTTCAATTCGATTTTTTAACTTAACCAGCATAGCAAACCATACAGTTAAACGAAATTGGTTAGATTAGAGATTTACAACAGAATGTCCAAAAAAGCGCTTTGCATGTTTGACGCGAGCATGTACATATATTTACTGCCACTATTGGTAAGAAAATTTGATCATTGCGTTAGATAAGGATTCCAGCCTTCGAATTTTGAGTCAGTGCTTTGTTTTCGGTCTATTTTGGGTCAGAAGCAAAGAACCGGGAGCCAAATCAACGAAGAAACATATTTGCTTTCAATTTAATCCAATTCGGAGGAACAGTGAAGCGAGAAATTGAAGACTACGTTCCCTGAATATTGGGTTGTCGTTGAACTGGAAATGTTCAACTGCAATGAGTGTAACATGTTTAAATGAAAATAATAAATAACATATATAGTAAATTTTTTGCTCCGTTTCACTTCATTTTTGTTCTCCGTGCCCTGCTTAAGGTGCTGGTATCGCTTTGTGTAAATTTGACCCTATAGGCTTTAATTCTTTATGAAAGTGGGTGAAACTTTCCAAATATACTATTTCGGTGCTCTTTAACATTCTGGGACCAGTCCCGCATTTTTAGGTGCAAAGATAAGAAATTTTTGGTTTTTGCCATTATTCTCTCAGCACATAGTCGAGATACCAGATTGGTTGGTATGGATGGAAAGAGGGCACAAAAATGAACATTTTTGCTTTTACAACTTTTGAGCTATTTCTATTGGTTAAGGCAGTATAAGCAAAAAACGATTTTTGGGGTACAAAAATGGCCGTTTTCGAGTAAATCAGTTTTTTCAAAATTACTGCCAAATCGTACGGACAATTTTGGTTTATTTATACTCGATCGATACACAGTCTCATTGCACATTTAATCAATGCCTATTAGCCGGAGTTTGTTGCTCTAAGCTAGAGATTTGGCCGAAAAACCATTTTGGCAAAACTGCGATTATTTTGTTTTGAACATCGATTTCTCAAAAACTACCCAATGGATTCGCATGATTTTTGGCGGAATGAGAATTCGCACTATTGCGGAGGGACATTTTTCTTGGTTTGAGCTAAAACGTCTTCAGTTGCGAGAAAACTCAATGCAAAGTTGCGAAATTTCGTGTCAACGCACATTTAGTGGATTTTCTTGACCGTTAAGACCTGCTGAGCCAAATCCAAAAAAATGTCCCTCGGTCCACATGTCCTTTATAGGACAGCACAAGAAAAAATTTTGGCCGATTCCTCAGTTTTGAGAAATCGATGTTCAAAAATTTTTGGTCTATATTCACCCTGTCAGATGTCAGTATGTTAGAAAATTTTCGCTATGTTTTGCGGATTTTTACTAGTTTCGTAATCTCTGAGAACCTGCAGATTGTAAGCTTTAAAATGATGTATAAAGCTCTTTCTAACTCACAAAATTGCGAAAGTTACGGCGTTTCAAAAATCCGCACAAAAGCACTGCACAAAACGATACCAGCACCTTAAGCACAAAATTTTTAGTTTAGCCACTTTACCTAGTTCTAATCTGTTTCTCCATTCTTCTCGCTTTTCGGTTTGTTCATTTCTGAAAACTGCGTTTGATTTATGAAAACTGTGCACAGAAAGTTTGATGAATCTCGCCCAGTTAAAAGGATCCCCGCCAACAATAGCTAAGATCAAATCGCTTAGAACTGACAGCCATAAAAGCTGGCTTCGGCCCGCTTTCGGTATTAAAATCAGGGTTCCGATGACAATTAACCACAAACAATATATTTCCGTTTTGTGCTGTCCTTGAAGTTGGCATTGTTTAGTAGACAGCAACATTCCGTATTTTCAAAATATATAATCAATTATTCTTCTTCTCAACCAATTACAGTAGCAATAATGTAAAGTCTTTTGCAAAATAAAAAGCTTACCGTGGGACTCCATGAAATATAAATTAATTAAATTAAATAAATTAAAAATAAAAAATTAAAAAAACGTTGATATGATAGCATTTGAAAATGATAGTGACTGAAATTAGTTAAATTCTTCTTTTTCACGTGTAGATATGCAAATTAGTTTCTTATTCATTCTGGGACTAGGCTGTGAACTGTGTTACTTGAAGTCTTGTCGACAAGGCTGGCTTTCGTCTTTAGGAATGGAGTTTATGCAAGAGAAGCTTTAAATGCGTTAATAAATGAATAACTTTAAATTCCAGATTTCAGAAACAAATAATGATTCCAGTGCAGTGTATGGACGATAAGTTTTTGATAAAAAATATCAATACACAGCCCTCTTCTTAAATTGTTATCTACCAAAACTTGATATTAAAATTTCCTAGAATTTAGGGATTTTTGAATGCTTTTAGTTATGGAAAAGGTGCCACAGAAATTTGGATGGATCTAATTTAGCCCAGTTCAAAGACCTTTCGCTCCCGCACCCAAACAATCCTACAGTGTATGCACAATTTTTTGATGCAAAATATCAACACACAGCCTCTTCCAACTATGCCTACCAAAGCTTGATATTAGAATTTCCTAGAATTTTGAGTTTCGAATGCATTTCAACGCATTTGCATTTTCGAGTATTAATTTCTGGTTTGAAACTTTGAAAATGCACGTAATTTGTTTATGCTATCCATCCACATTTTTGTAATTCTTAGTTTGAGTCTCAAACTTTTATAGTCAATAGTTTTTACATTTCATGTTTTAAGTAATATTGACTTCCTTATGAAGTTTTGCTTTGAGTAAAAATTGAATACTGTACAGCCCTGATCACACTGCATCATTTCTAAACTACATTATAGGTTATTACATTATTTATTATTGACTGTTTATTCGTCATGTCACTGATGATTCGAAGGAATGTATCAGTCACTGAAACCGACACTGAAACTGAAACTATTTTAGGACGAAACCTGAAACCGAAACCTAAACTGAAATTTTTTTAATTAAAAGACCATCGACTGAAACTGAAATTTAAATTTTCTTTCTTACCTCAAACCATGAAGATTTGGCGGTTTGAGAAGCAGCTTTTCGTTAATATTCTACAGTGGGAGTTGAAGTAATCATTAATTTTTATGCTTTTTATTATATTTCTGGGGCTAGTAACTGCACGTTTTTGGTTGAACTGAAACTGAAACTGAAATCTGTTACCGGCACAACACTCTCTCTAATCCCACCGTGATATTTCGATTTATAAAAAGTAAAATTTAAACCTGCTAGTTTAGATCATACATTAGAAAGTTAGATTTACACTAGCACCCGCTTTCCGAAAATCCCAATCAGTCCTAATTCCTTTCTTGTTTAGAAAACGCTAATGAGCAGAGACGGTTTCAGAAATTAGATGAATATCATATTCTCGGGTCTGGCTAAATTTCGAAACTACAAAAATTAGTGTACAGGAAAAATTCTTGCTAATCTGACTTTAAATTTGTCAGCTTTGCGTTTCGCCAGCAAACAAAGCCAAATGGCACATTGGGAAACTGATTGGTAACATGCAATTAGGTTTTTAAACTAGGCAGAATTCGTAAGGTATAAATGGCTCACATTGACCAACAAAATTTTGGAAACTGCACCTACATATATATTTCTGTAAAATATAGATAGCATAGTCTTGAAGTCTTCTTTCATTGACGGAACCTAGTCAGAGTCAGCCCGACATTTCTTAAGTAGAAGGTTGACTGTCATACGGGAGCTTCTTTTCTCTTCCTAGTTTCTCCCGTGTTGTTAATGTTTATCTATTTTGTAATAGAAACAGTATAGCAGGCCCGATCGATCTCTAAATTTTTTTAAATTTAAACTCGCTTTTGAAATCAATAACACAAATTTTCCTCTGGGAAAAATTCTGGAGACCGTAACATTCTAGTGACATAATGCCCATTCAATTAATTGGATCGATCGTTTGATCCGAGTTTTTGAAAACAGTTACATACCTCAGTTTTCATTTTTTGAATGGTTCCAATCGTTCAACTCTGGTAGTCCATTAGTTGATTGTATCGATCTCTCGGTCTGAGTTTTTGAACACTCCCATTTACGCTTGGTGCAAATCTCCTTCCTAGCAGAGACCTAAAACTTATTATCGACTCTTTGCAGTCTCTTTTGATGACTTATTCCCGGACCTGATTTAATCCATCCGTCTGAGTATTGAAATCGGCGACCTCGATTTACGCTTGGGCCAACTTCTGAACCATATCAGAGGCCATTAAGTTTTTCTCGATTTTGTTTGAACGCTTATGATGATGATGATCACTCGGTGAACTGACCTATCTCTCGATTTTGATTAGTCGTACATATAAAGGAAATACAGTTTTCATATCAGCGTTCGTTTGCTTTGATCAATATTGTTACGTTGAAGAATGTTTTCTGAAGACGTAGATAAATAGTCTGAATTTTCGTAATTAGGCTGCGGACTATTTTTCAGTTTTTAAGATTAAGGTTAAGCATTAGACATGAAACAAGCCAACGTATTCTTTCAAAATGACTACAAGTTGGAGGTTAACCCTGCTCAAGAATAGAGTTGTGAATCTAAGAAATTTATCGGGTCCGCTGAACCAACCGAGACCGCCTGGATCGGAGACCTGATTCAAGGCCTGGTATGTCCGGTGGTCCGAAGACCCGAGGGCCGACAGCGGACAAACAAATAACAGTGTCAAACAATAGTTAGTGCTGTAGCGCTTCTACCAGGGCTGGTGGACCAAGAGGAAACCGAGGACAAGTCCAAGACGGGAGGCGTCAGGCACCGTCGTACTTACCACTACACCACCGGGCCATCAGTTGAACTCCCATATCAGGCTTATCAACGTTGCTAATGTCTGCTTCCCTCACAGTGCTTTATATTAGGACAATATACAAACAGCTGCTGGAACCTTAAATTCGACTTTCTAGTGAAGATAATTTGGAAAGCATTTGAAATAATCGTGTACACTACACCTACTTACAAATACCAGCTGAAATTATGAAAAATCTGGTTTTATGAAGATTTTTAAAACGGAAGGAGGTTAGGAACTTTATAAATTCTAAATTGCAGGTATATCGTTACCTAATTTAAGAAGTGAAAATTTCAACATACAAAATCCTCCTTTTATAAGCTATATATTAAAGAGGGAAAATTTGGCATGTTAGAATTTCCTCTGTTAGGCTAACATTAGACATTAACATTAGAGGGGGAATTTTGGGATGTTAGAATTTCTCCCTGGGGAAATTTAGAACGGGGGAAATTTCGGCATGCGACACCTGCACGAAAAGTTGGTGAGGCCCGAGCCCGGGCCCGGCCGGAAAATTTCTTTACCGGCACAAGATTTCTACCTTTTCGAATTCTTGTTTGTACGCATACATATTTTGCATTTTACTGTTGATCGATTATATTTTCCCGTTGGGGATGATAATGTCGATATTGGACGGCTTGTAGTGCTCCATGCAATTCCAAATATTTGTATCCTTCTTATTTATACGATTAATTGCTCTTACAATATGCAGCTTGAGTGCTTCATTACCGAAACCGATCGACCCTAGCTAAAACGTGTCTATAAGAATATAATAGGAGGAGTCTATAATAGGAAGAGAGAGACACTTCAGCTCTTCCTATTCAGCTCTCCGCTTGCCAGCAGCCAGCAGTTCTACACACTGATGAAATATTTTATTTGAAGTAGTGTGGTGAGTTGGCCGGTGCGGTCAATGGCTGGTCAATGACCGACCATTTGCCGGCCAAGCCATTGGCCGTTGGCCGAATAAATCTCGGCCAGTTGGCTTGGCCGGCCATAGGTCGTTCGCCGGCCAACGGCCAACGGTCATCGACCAAATTTACTGATTTTATGCGTTAACTGTGTTGCCAAATCTTGCTGCATAATATCGTGCACATGTATGAACGTTAGATTAACCTATGTAAGATGTTGACACATTCTTCAATGAACTAATCGTCCTAACAACCTGGTTTTTAAATTTGTCTATCCGGCAAAGTCTCATCAATTCACTGTAGTCCTTCAGCAATACAACAACAGAATTATCGCAAATTAGAGCTAAATGTTTAATGTTTGGAAAACTATTTTCAACATAGTATAATTAAGTTGGCGCACAATTATATAAGCACGATAGACGAATAAAACTAGTAAATTCCAGCAAGACACCGGTAGCAAATAGCTAAACAATGGCCAATGACCTACGGGAAACCAACAGCCAACGGCCAATTAGCTTTGCCTGGCCAACTTCAAACTCCGGCCAAGCTAAACCAACAAAGGAAAATTTCGATCAATCTCAAGACCGAAGTTCAGTTTGCCCGGTCTGGAACAATTTGCAGTGCAGATATTGCGACAGATCCATTATACAGTGTTGACTGCACAGGCCAGGAAAAACAGTTTTTACAACGCGTGTTGTGTAAGTCCGGCTCCAAGACCAAACCATGCCCCTTCAAAACTAATTTGATTACTGTTATCGAATAAAGCCTTTATCTGTTGTACAAAAATTATAGCACAGTCGGGTAAACTGCACCAACTTCAGTTTTTCAATCCGATCTCATGAATGCTGGGGTCTTAGGCAGCGCCGTTCGGAATATAATACATTTGATAATTAGCGCATATTAAATATAATACATTTGATAATTAGCATGTGGAGTTTGAAAAATCTCCCACGTATGCTTTGCGAGCATCAACCGTTTTTAGAAAACCATCGGACCTGTTCATTTTCCCCGCCGCACGGGGTAAAATGAACAACCACGTAAAATCTACTTTTAGCCACTAAACCTCACTGTGCAAGTAATCTGAACGGCTGAAAATGTTTTATAAATGTTTGGCATATCAAATTTAGTAAGCACAATTCCAGTCCAGGTTTGCGAAGTTATCTGAAAAGACTGACATGACAGAACTAGGAATAACACCAGACATGACAGAATTAGGAATATATAACACCATTAACTTGTCAGGGTCGAGTATTCGCGGCAAAGATCAAGTTCTGAAATTTAAAACAGTGAAAACTTAAATAATGTCAACAAAATCAGTGGTGGAATTTGAGTTTATTACACGCCCTCTGTCGATTTTGGAGCTCTAAGCTTAAAAGTGGCTCATTTAGTTCATCCCTTCTATGGAAAGTTACCTAAAACCTGTTTCACCCCAATCAAATGTACAAGTCACGCTGCGACCAAAAATTTTGTATTTTCCGGTGTAACCTCGGTCAGTTTAGCTTATAATTGCTGCTTCTTGAACTATTAATCCTTGTAAATGTGAATACCTATGTGGACAGAAAAGTTCATAGAATCTATTGAGAATAATCTGTCCGCCGCAATGCTGCCTAATAATTATTTAAGGTGGTGGTATCTAGTGTTCGAGGCCGGCCGGGGTTTCACCGGCCGACTGCCGGACGATCGCCGGCCGGCCCGGCCGCACCCATCGGCTGGCCGGCCGGTGAGCCGGCTTACGGGCTCACCGGCCGCCGGCCGGCTACCGGCCTAGAGCAGTTTGCAGTGCAGTTATTATAACTGCTAAGATATTTATTTTCGGATATTCTCACAAAAATAGCACAGCATAACATAAGAAATTAGCAAAACTAGATTTGGAGTCCATTTTAAGCTTAGTTGCTCTATTTTGTAAATTTCTGATTGGTGATTTGTATCCCAGCCGGCGGCCGGCCGGCCGGCCGCCGGCCGGCTGAAGCCGGCCGGCCTCAAACACTAGTGGTATCCTTTTATGCAGTGCATTTGTGGTGATTTTTTGAAACGCTATAACTTTCGTAATTTTTGGAGTTGGAAAGAGAATTTATAGGAAGGAAGGATTTAAAGGTTTTACGTTTAAACGTTTTAAACCTTATTATCTGAACATTGACATGGGCTTACGAAACTGGCAAAATTAGAACAAAATAGCAGAAATTTTCTGACATGCTGACTTCTAACAGGATGACTATAGGCCAAAATCTTTGAACATCGATTTCTCAAAACTGAAGAATCGGCAAAAGTTCTTTTTGTGCCACTAT
Source organism: Trissonchulus latispiculum (assembly GCA_030248195.1). Classification (NCBI taxonomy): domain Eukaryota; kingdom Metazoa; phylum Nematoda; class Enoplea; order Enoplida; family Ironidae; genus Trissonchulus; species Trissonchulus latispiculum. The sequence continues at coordinate 10,793 of JASAND010004617.1, forward strand.
ATGAAGGACATATGGGCCGAGGGACGTTTTTTTGGATTTGGCTCAGCAGGTCTTAACAGTCGAGAAAATCGGCCAAATGCAAGGTAACACGAAATTTCGCAACTCGTATTGAGTTTTTTACTACTCGATAAGTTTTAACCAAAACCAAGAAAAACGTCCCTCCGCAAAACCGGGTAATTAAAACTATTTTTTAAGCGGTCCAGTACACCTTCAGGTATTGGCTCTAGCTCACAATTAGCTTCCTAGTTTCTTATATATCTTAATCAATGTTAGACCTAATGTAAAAGTAATGATCTAACAGTCTCTCGAAAGCATAAAGCAATAATCCTATTCTAGTAAACGCCTGCCAATACAGTCTTCCAAACTAAAAAATCCCTTGTAAAGCTTTTGCCGGTATCCCTGCCGTGAGCACTGCCCTACATAGCACAAACAAACCTTAAATGTACAATGGGTACAGTTCAACAGTACTCGAAAAGATGCATGTATGAAAAAGTATTTTTCTTACTGCATGTGGTAAGTTAAAACGTTTAGCATATATTCTGCTGAATCAAAATGTGAATCAAAATCGGATCAAAATCAAATTTACTGATTCATGGACAAAGGTTTTCATTTGATTCAGTTCGATTTTGGCTTCTGAAAATTCAGTTAGATTTGATTCAGTTCGATTTTTTGCTGTGAAATATTAAATGATTTGATTCAGTTCGATTAATCAAAAATCAAAAGTCGCATCAAAACACTTTTGATTCGATTCGAATCAAAAATCAAAACAACCGTACACTATATGAAGGACATATGGGCCGAGGGACGTTTTTTGGATTTAGCTCAGCAGGTCTTAACAGTCGAGAAAATCGGCCAAATGCAAGGTAAAACGAAATTTCGCAACTCGTATTGAGTTTTCTTACTACTCGATAAGTTTTAACCAAAACCAAGAAAAACGTCCCTCCGCAAAAGCACGAATTTCAATTCTGTCTCTAGCTTAAAGCAATAAAGTCCGGCTAATAGGCATTCATAACATGGGCATTTGGACGCTGCATTGATTGAGTATAAGTAAGCCAACTTAGTCCTTACCATGTGGCAGTTATTTTAAAAAACTGATTTCCTCGAAAACAGTTTATTGTTACTGATCTACAATTTAGAGCAACTGTGTGTGATTTTTTACGTCTTTTGCCAGTTTCCAATCTGAGCACTCGGCTTTCTTCTGTAGCAGGTTTCTTTTTACTGAGACAGGATCAGCCAAGTCTTCGAGGGCATTCTTACATGGATATTTCTTTTTTTAATTTATTTTGTTTACTTTTGTTGCAAAACCAGTCAGCCCAACCGTGGTGCAGTTCTGACTGGAGTGGGCTGACGGGAGCAAATGCTAAAGATCAATGTTTTTCAACTCTACAGTGGACGGAAAATAGGTAACCATGATGGACTATTTCAGAAACTATTGAAACCGGTAAATCCTACAAGTTTATTTCAGCTGATGTTGGCTATATGTATTTGTCTGCCTTCTACTTTTTTCATCACACCAAACCCGTGCTCTCCAAATGCCTTTGGTTAGGCATGATTTTGTCCAATTCGAGCGCTTCTGGCTTTTAAGATTTGGTATGGTCTGGCCTCTTTAAAGGGCTCGATCGGATCAACCGTCCTGTGCTACATCTGACGGACCCCGTTACTGACTGTTGTTATAGCTGAAGGAGTCCAGGCGCAGTCAGACAGAAGCAGATTTATATATTTTGAAACTGATCAAGGGTAAGGCATACGACTAGGACTGTTCCCGGGTCGTGTAGCGGGCTCCGGGCCTGGGCCGGGCCCGGGCAAGGGCCAGCCCGGAGAAGGCCCAGCCCGGGAATTTTTTGATTGAGCCGGGCCGGAGGGTCTCAAAAGCCCGGCCCGCTACAAGGCCCGGTCAAACCTCCGGGCCCACCGGGCTCATCGTGACCAATGAAAGAACAAACGAAACTAAGATTGTCACTACAGCACCTCCGACCCGAAAAATCCGAGGTGGGGATCGAACCCACAACCTTTGACTATCTAGGCCAACGCTCTACCGATTGAGCCACTCTGGCACAACCGAACCAAGCTTAAGTTGGAATTCGTTCCCAAGCTGTAGTGACATTTTAGAAGACGCTTTCGCGCGTCTACAGTTAGTGTTTTATTACCTGCCTATTGCACTTTTACATGTGGCATGTATAGCTAAAAGTCCAATTTCCTTTTCATTTGTTCAAATTTATATGAAGTCTTGGTGGCGTTAAACTTGTTTGATTTGATGTTTTTTGAATGGCAATTGAGTAGTTTTGTTCACCGGCCCAGAGAAGAAATGCCGTCGGCCGTAGCCGTAGCTCAAAGTAAACGCGCGTGGCTTTCAAAATCCACTGAGATTAGGCGGGATCCGCAACAATTTGAGTTGTGAATTTGCGTAATAAGAAAAAGTATATTAATCCAAATTTATTCTTTCAATTTCAAGCAGTTTATTTGCGATGTCTTCTACAATGGGACATCGGTTGTCTCTTCAATTATTATATAATACTGCTTGTTGAGCAATCCCTTGATGGCTTAATCACCGATGATAAGTGTCTTTTTATCTATTTGAAGGGCTCATAAACGGACAAATCGACAGTAGTAATTTTCATTTTGATGCAATAAATCAAGTTTCAAAAGTTAATCACTCCTCGGCGGCTGACCGGGCCCGAGCCTGCCGAGCCAACAACCGTTCCCGGGCCGGCCCGGCCAGGGGCCCGATTCAAGGCCCGGGAACAACTCTGGTTCGGACAGTCCGGGCCTTGTAGCGGGCTCCGGGCCGGGCAGACCGTGCCGTGTAGCGGGCTCCGGGCTCGGGCCCGACCCGGCACCGAGCCTGGCCCGGAGGAGTCAGTGGGCCCGCGCCCGGCCCGGTGAATCTCTTGTCGAAACAGCCCTACATACGACTCAATTTTATTAAAATTTCGAAGATAAGTTACTGGATGTCTTCCGAATACATTCAAAAATGCTGAAATTTAGAAAATTTCAAATTTCAACGTTTTAAATTTTTTCACGTTAATCAGCTTGGGGATATTGTCGAAGAGATAAGAAAATGGGAGGCTGGGAAATAAGAAAATTGGAGGCTGGGTCATGCAGATCGGGCAGACCGATCTTACCGGCTTTCCAGGCCGGCGACAAAGGCGGTCATGGCATCGGGGACTTTTAAAATCCACAGATCGGTGCCGGGTCTTAACTCCACTTAACTCATTAACTTTTAAGAAGTTAATTTTAAATCCAAGTAAAGGACATGTAGATAAAGTTGGGCGATACGATTTTATATACAAGGGGAGACCAATTGCAACCAAAACATATTTGTTTCCAATTTTCTAAAATGTTGCATACAGAGGTTTCCTGTGTCGCTGAACACGAATCTGAACACGTTTTTACTCACCCTTTTGTTAGCTAGAAGCCTAAACATTAAGCTTACAACTTTAGCTTATTTCTAGCTAACGAAAAGTAAGCTTACAACTTTAGCTTATTTCTAGCTAACAAGTAAGATCGAAGCTCGTTTGTCAGATTTGTATTCAGCAATCCAGAAAACCCCTGTATGCAACTTTTATGCAAAATTGTAGACAAAAAATATTTGGTTGTCGCTGACGTCTCCTACAGTAAATTATCTCTAAATATTGTTTTTATTTTCTAAACAAGTTTTATAATAACAAAATAATCACAAATATCCTCCCGAACGACAAGTTAACATCTTAACACAAAATCTCCAGCAAAAACCTGATACGTATTTTATTCAATCTCTCCCGATTATTTCTTGAACTTTTGAATCCGCTGCACCAAAGAATCCACCAGGAATATTAAAAGTTAGTGCTAATTTTTTGACCTAATGAATGGCTGGGCTGCGCCCTCCTCTTGCATTGAGCTTCCCTCCGCCCCGCTTGTTTTAATTAAGCTACTTTCCACCCCAATAATTTTAATCAAAAGTTAAACATAAATAAACCCCACAACATAAGTATATATATGCACAAAGACTGACAAAATCATACCAAAGCCTCGAACCATTAAACCTGTCCAAATGCTACCAACGACAAAACCGGAAAGTAATACAGAAAGTTTTTTAAACTAAAACTAGGACTGCTAATATACCGACGACAGCCTCCATTTTGCCCAGAACCCTGCCCACTGCAATATTGAGCTTCTACAGCACATTTTTAATTGTTTTTAGGGAAGCTGTTCTAATCAGACCGCCCTGTGATTAGTGTGGATGTGTCGCTTTTTGCTGGACTATGTCAACTGACAAACTGCCATTATTACCCTCAAAATCTGACATTATATATTGTTTGAGTTTAAAATTTAAGTGGCCTCTCAAAACCATAAAAGAATATATATATCCGAATAAAAAATTCCAACTTCTCTACGCTCTGGCATCCGAAGAGCTGGGCTGCGCTCTCCAGATCCCAGAGCAATTTTTTTCTTTAACTTTTTCCATCAAATGGTAAGTAACAAGCTTGAACTATATCGACAAAAACACCTACTGAATTAACAGCGACACTTCCAAAACTATTTTAGTACAAATTCCAAAACAAAAGTAGTTTGACTGAAAAAATTTGAAAGGCAGTTGTTTCCACGCTTCATCCTCATAGACAATAAAACTTTCCAAGACTAGCCAGCCCCCTCAGTTATCCATCAATAACCGGACAAGAAAACGGTAACAAAAGTTTGTCAGAACAGCCAGCCCCATTCCACGGATGCATTCATCATTCTAGGTGACATTCTTGACTCTAGAGCTAAATCTGGGTATGAGCACGAACACCCCAAATCCTGTGGCAGGGGTGTTGTCACTAGAAAAAACCTCAAACTGCCGGGCAACCGCATGGCATGGAGGCAGGTGTTACAAACACTCTTAAAAGCGGTTGAAGCTAAGTGATATTTAAAAATGCAGCATTGGAATTGAGTTCAGTCACTGAACTTCAGTGTCACAAAAGGTATAAATATGCGAAAACCAAGAGACGCAAATTTAACAAACTCAACAAACTGTCTTGATGCAACTTTAACAGGTTCTTACGACAGCCATTCCGGAAATCAAGATAGCAATTGTGGAGAAATTCATTCCTGCTTAAAATAAAAACCCATAAGCTTACACCTCAACTGCCGACTCACGGTATTCAGAGCAAAATAGCATATATAATTTAGTTACGAATGGCATTAAATGTTTTGTATATATATATAAACCATAAAATGTTAAATGCCCGCTGAAAATTTGATCAGCTGCACCAAACGACTTATCCTGTAGAAATCTTCAATACATGAGAACTAACTTTTCTTGTAAACAACATACTTCAGGATTTATAATCCGTCCTATTCTAGTATTCAATTTCTATCAAAGCTATTGATACCAAATATTAACCCAAGAATTTTCACTGGAGTATCTGCAAACTGTCAAGAAGTATTGTGTAAAAGCATAAATTCGGATGCAATGCGAATGTTAATAAATTCGCAAACAACTGAACTGTGGGTTGTGCCCTCCAGCTGAATAAAGTTTGCAAAAAAATTAGGAAAATTCAAAAATTTGTACTAGAAAATGCCAATATTAGCTTGAAAGGCCACAGACATCTTGTCCAGCAGGGCCAGTAAGAAAAGCCACTGCAGATATACCTCGAAAGGCGATTATCCACAGCAACTGCTCGGACAGCGTTTCGTTCACCCGGGTTCCCGCGGATCTCGAGTGAACTAGTCCGCAGCCGGACAAGCCGACCCCTCTGTTGTAGTCGAACCAGAATTCGAAAACTGGGCTGCGTGTTGCATGTAATATCGTGAAGCCTTACACCAACAATATATATTCATTTATGTGATAATCTCTCTGCGCACATTTAAGTCGAAATTGTTAAAGCATGAAGCTCAGCTGCACAAGTTCATGCGAGGGCGTGGATTACAAGGACAGTAGTATTTTGCATGCCACATTTTGTTTCGTTTCACGCAATGTATGTACTTTCATAAACTAAATAATACATAGCTACGTAAATGTAATTTTTGACTATATATATTCAGATTAAAAATCTATGGGTTTTAAACCAATAATACACCCATATGTTTCCAACTATTTGGTCGAATCTGTAATTCCGTGTTCGTCTGATTTGGCTCATTAATCCAGTTACAAAATAGAACTGTTTTATCCTGTGAAAGTTGGAATGCGTAATGTTTCAAGCCCAAGAGTGAAAATCTACAATTATTGAAGTGAAACAGATCTTAAGCAACAGACTTTGTCCAGCAGGGTCGGTAAGAAAAGTCGCTGCAGGTATACATCACCTCGAAAGGCGATTACCCACAGCGACTGCTCGGACAGCGTTTCGTTCACACGGTGACCCGAGGGTCCCGAGCGAACTAGTCAGCAGCCGGACATACCGACCCCTCCGTTGCGGTCTCCCAAGAATTTGTCAACCAGTTTTAAGGTTGCGTTGGAATACTAGGATTTTCCATATGCTTCCAGCCATTCCAGCTATTTGGTTTGTAATCTGTAATCTGTAATCCACTGTTCATCTGATGTGGCTCATTAATCCAGTTACAAAATATTGTTTCGGAAATTTTAAATGTTTAAAGTCCAAGAGTGAAACCCTTCAATTATTCCAGTGAAAGGGATCTTAGGCAACAGACATTTTGTCCAGCAGGGTCGGTAAGAAAAGTCGCTGCAGGTATACATCACCTCGAAAGGCGATTACCCACAGCGACTGCTCGGACAGCGTTTCGTTCACACGGTGACCCGAGGGTCCCGAGCGAACTAGTCCGCAGCCGGACATACCGACCCCTCCGTTGCGGTCTCCCAAGAATTTGTCAACCAGTTTTACGGTTGCGTTGGAATACTAGGATTTTCCATATGCTTCCAGCCATTCCAGCTATTTGGTTTGTAATCTGTAATCTGTAATCCCCTGTTCATCTGATGTGGCTCATTAATCCAGTTACAAAATATTGTTTCGGAAATTTCAAATGTTTAAAATCCAAGAGTGAAACCCTTCAATTATTCCAGTGAAAGGGATCTTAGGCAACAGACATTTTGTCCAGCAGGGTCGGTAAGAAAAGTCGCTGCAGGTATACATCACCTCGAAAGGCGATTACCCACAGCGATTGCTCGGACAGCGTTTCGTTCACCAGGGTACCCGCGGGTCCGGAGCGAACTAGTCCGCAGCCGGACATACCGACCATTCCGTTGCGATCTCCCAAGAATTTGTGAACCAGTTTTACGGTTGCGTTGGAATATTAGGTTTCCCCATATGCTTCCAGCTATTGGGTCGAATCTGTAATCCCGTGTTCATCTGATGTGTCTCATTAATCCAGTTACAAAATAGTTTCGGAAATTTAAAATGTGTAAAGTCCAAAAGTGAAACCTACAATTATTTCAGTGAAAGGGATCTTAGGCAACAGATATTTTGTTCAGCAGGGTCGGTAAGAAAAGTCACTGCAGGTATATCACCTCGAAAGGCGATTACCCACAGCGACTGCTCGGACAGCGTTTCGTTCATCCAGTTACCCGCGGCTTCCGAGTGAACTAGTCCGCAGCCGGACATACCGACCCCTCCGCTGCGGTCTCCCAGTTTTATGGTTGCGTTGGATTATTAGGTTTCTCCATATGCAGGTTTAGCTCAGGTAGAAGCATGGGTGCTCATGGATCCCCTAGTATTCTTCCCGTACTCACTTACGTTTCCTAACAGTGGGCGTAATGAGCCTGCTGAGTAGTCGGAATCCGGCTTTCGCTGGCAACAAGCCGGCGAAACCCGGCCCAGGCCACACAGAGACCACAGCCAAAGTGCGGGTACTAGGGATTCCAGAGGAGCACCCATTCACGGATCCTGTAAAACATCAAACTGTGGGATGCAGCATGTTATTCTCGCTAGCATGTAGGTGTTAGTAGTACGGTTAGTAGTATTAGTAAAAATACGGTTAGTAATATTAGTAGAAATACGGGTAGTAGTATTAGTAGAAATACGGTTAGTAGTATTAGTAGAAATACGGTTAGTAGTATTAGTAGTAATTCGATTAGTAATGTGCATTTGAGAAAAACATGCTGTATATTTAGGAATTTTAACAGAACCTTCAATTTACCTTGAAATCTCGAGAAATTCTACTGTATATAAATGTTCTGCAGTTATAAGAATGAAATTACATATATAACAGTGTGGTAGTATAGATAGGTGTGAACTATATTTCATTATACGGAGAAATAAGAATTCCTTCTGGAAGTGGACCGTCTTGGCGAACCGACTATATATACGTATGAGAACTAACTGACTTAGGTAACTCAGATAACGTATGCGACCCAACAGTTCTAAAATGTGACGTAGGACAACCAAAAAGAAAAAATAAGAAAATCTGAAAGTAAAAAGCAAAGCAAAGAAAAAGAATGAAATGAGACAATACAGACAACGCAGAAAAGAAGAAAGACACCATACCACAGGAAGAATGAAAAGATAGGCAAAGGCAAAATGTAAAGGAAAAGCAAGATAAGGATAATGAAATAGAATGAAAAGATGTATGAAGTAGAAGGAAGGATTGAAAAAAAGAAGGATTGAAAAGATGGATGACGTAGAAGGAAGGAATGAAAAGATGGATGATGACGTAGAAGGAAGGAATGAAAAGATGTATGAAGTAGAAGGAAAGGAAAGAGTGAAAAAATGGATGAAGTTGAAGAAAGGAAAGGAAGGAGTGAAAAGATGAAGTAGAAAGAAGGAAGAAAAGATGGACTAAGTAGAAGGAAGTACAAAGTATATTCCAGAAGAATGAAAAATAACGGAAGAAATAAAACAGACGGATAAAGTATATACTACAGAAAGGATGAAGAATGTTTAGTGATCAGAAAAAAGATGATAAGTGAAAAAATGTTAATTTGACGAAGAAAAAACTGGCTGAGGAACGTAACTTAGGACGATTGTTTAAGACAAAACCGTATCCAGAGAAGGGCGCCAGCCCAGCAGTTCTGGTAACTAAAGACTGTATCGAAAGAATTAAGGAACTTGCTGGAGGTACATCGGCGATCCTTTCTAGGCTTGCTTCGGTTGAAAGACACAAGAACGGAGGAAAAGGCTCACTGCAACTGTTCTAAACAGTTCTGAGTCTAAAACAGATTATTTCTGCAGATGGAATCCTGGTGTAAATGGTTGTATCAGTTAATCAGAAACTTAACTTATGGCCGACAGTTATATCGTCGCATTCGACGCATTCCCTACTATAGGTATATTGTGCCTTTAAAGCATGTTGGAACCCTTGGATTGTTCAAGATACAGCAAACGTAGAAGAAATTCTGCAATTCGCTTAGAAAGTAGCATGCCATATCGACAAAATACGTATACTTATTTGACAACTTGCCGCCCCAAGTACCCAGCCGGTGTTAAAATACTTTTGTTAGTCAAGATTTTGACTCATCCCACTCCCTGAATATAATTAAATCGTTCTTTTCTGGCTTTTGTTCATTTCACGGAGTATAAAAATATGGTTTCTTTCGTTCGTTCAATATTGTATATATACATTAAGAGTGTCAAAGCCGCCCTGCTTGTGCTGTTGGTCGATGTTTATATTTTATTTAGATTTTGACCCAACTCACTCCCAGAATATATAGTCTTATCCGGTTTTTGTTCGGAGTACACGGATCTTTTCTTTTCCTTCTTTTAAATTCTAGTTCAGCTTCACCCACTTTCCCTGAATATAGTTAACACAGGTTGTACCAAATATGCAATCATAGGGATAATCTCAGTACTTGCACCAAATAAACAATTTTGTTAATCATGATAGCGTTTGCCCCAACCCCCAGTGGACTTGTAATGTGTTTAATCTCGGTGGACTTACACCAAATCTGCAATTTTGTCAATCATGACAGCGTTTGCCCCAACCCCCAGTGGACTTGTAATGTACTTAATCTCAGTGGACTACACCTAATCTGCAATTTTGTCAATCATGATAGCGTTTGCCCCATCCCCCAGTGGACTTGTAATGTTTTTAATCTCAGTGGACTTACACCAAATCTGCAATTTTGTCAATCATGATAGCGTTTGCCCCAACCCCCTGGGACTTGTAATGTATTTAATCTCAGTGGACTTACACCAAATCTGCAATTTTGTCAATCATGATAGCGTTTGCCCCAACCCCCAGTGGACTTGTAATGTATTTAATCTCAGTGGACTTACACCAAATATCCAATTTTGTCAATCATGATAGCGTTTGCCCCAACCCCCAGTGGACTTGTAATGTATTTAATCTCAGTGGACTTACACAAAATCTGCAATTTTGTCAATTATGATAGCGTTTGCGTCAACCCACAGCGGACTTGTATTTAATCTCAGTAGAGTTGCACCAAATATGCAATTTTGTCAATCATGATAGCGTTTGCCCCAATGTATTTAATCTTAGTAGACTTACACCAAATCTGCAATTTTGTCAATCACGATAGCATTTGTCTCAACCCCCGGTGTACTTTTAATGTATTTAATCCCAGTAGAGTTGCACCAAATACATTAATACATTAATCTCAGTAGACTTACACCAAATCTGCAATTTTGTCAGTTATGATAGCGTTTGCGTCAACCCACAGTGGACTTGTATTTAATCTCAGTAGAGTTGCACCAAATATTCAATTTTGTCAATTATGATAGCGTTTGCGTCAGCCCATAGTGGACTTGTATTTAATCTCAGTAGAGTTGCACCAAATATTCAATTTTGTCAATTATGATAGCGTTTGCCCCAACTCCCGGTGGACTTTTAGTGTATTTAATCTCAGTAGACTTATACCAAATCTGCAATTTTGTATATTATCTATGATAGCGTTTGCCCAAACTCCCCGTGGACTCGTAATGAAATCAATCTCAGCTGACTTGCACCAATCTAAAACTCATAAAAATGCAGGATTCTTAAATTAAATGCTTCACGTTATCACTTACTAATTATTACGCGGGCACGGGAGGAACCCCTCAGAAGTTTTATCTATGGTGAAACGCAAAACATCAGACGGTTAAAACCCTATTCTTCTAATTTTCCAATAAAAGCAGGTTCAGTGGCGTAAATATACAATAGTGTTAGGTTAGTAATGCAATTCAAACCACCAGATGTTTAGTGCAATGCTAAAAGAATTTAGATAAAGCGAAACGCGAAAGACAAAAAATGCAAAATATTTTCTGGTGCAGTTCATAAATAAGGACAAAATGTCACCGAGGACTTGGGGTACTGGTGCTCGTCCCCAGGCAGTGAGCCCTTGAGTCAGGAGTGTCACCTTCGGATGATGACTGCAACCGATGAATGGTTGTAGGCAATTATCATGATTTGTGATAAAGTTATATATAATAGCAAACTAAAATGTTATCCTAGCATAATCAAATCTCCAGAAAACACCACAAATATCCAGTTTCAAATAAAAACGCTAGAAATCTTAGAATTGCAATTTGTCAGAAAATAAATGTCGTGCGCAGAGATGGACAACTCCAACAGGGGCAGCTGTAGCCGACAGCCAACTTAATTCTGGGTTGAAAACATCCTACCCTCTATAATCTAGCAAAAGATTGAAGAATTTTTAAAAACTAAAATACATGAAGCCAAATAAGCTGTAATGCCAGTTGAGCTCCCGCTTTTCTTTCTGAAAGACTGAAAACACTACAAATATTTAGAAAACTGCTGAATGTCTCACCCAAAAAGAGTTCTTGACGTCACCACCACCCCCTCCCATAAAATGATCCAAAAGCTGCAAATACCGCACCAAGCACAAAAATTAGAATACCAAGGTCATAGCATATAGATAGAAACAACTTAGCTACACAAACAAGGAATAAACAGCTATTCACAAGCTAAATAAGAAACAATCAAATAACTTTTTCCTGACTACAAAAATCAAATCACAAAAACAAACATCGCAAAACAAATATATAACCATTCAGCACTAAATTCAAACAGATCAAAATTATACATGAATTTGCATAACAAGTTATACAGCAACCAGCATAAAGAATTATAATCGAATACAAAAATAAAGTCAACCAAGGAAAAGTCCAGCCATAACCAAACCAGCCAAATTATAGGGACCATACAGCCACAATTAATTAAGGGGTCATCCAGCCATGAGGATCATCGTTCCAACTCCAGCCATAACCCAGAATCAAACTCCAGCCAAAATCCAGCCAGCCAATTGGAGGAGTACGAATCTAGTATTATCAACCTGAAACAAGAAAGGCCAGTAAAAATAGATTTCCACCAGAGCAAGAAAAAGTCAACATAATGATGGTGAAGTTGCATGCATCAACTGAGAACTATTGGTCTGCTTAAAGTGCATGGAATATTGCTTTAACATTGTAGGTTAACCGTTATGATAATGTTTATAAGACAACACACGAATTTGACTGTTGTAAAATATTTCTATGCGTATCAGTGCACAGCCTGGAGAAAGTTACGCAAGGTTTAGTTCCTTTCCTAATCAGAATCCCAATAGTAATGTAACTCAAACCGTTGCTCACTGAAACCGACTGAACCACTATCCTTGTTTTTAAAACTGATGGTAAACTTGACGGTAAAATTCTGCAATTTAGTGGCTCCTTCAAAAGATGAAATACTGGTCTTTCGAAAATAATTTTAAACAGCTAGTAAATCGCAAGTGCTAAGAAGAATTGTTCACAATCAGGGCAGCTTTCGACTGGTGCGAAAATTGTGCACATTGGACTATAATCTTCAAAAATCCCCTTTTTAATGGTTTTTGCAAATTTTTCATGTTTCGAGTATATTATTTATATATATATATATATATATATATATTAGTGATGTGCGCCGGAGCTCCGCTCCGGCGGAGCTCCGGAGCTCCGGGTACCCGGAGCAGCCATTTTCAAGCTTTGAGCCTGTTTGTTGCTCATAACTTGGGTGGTACTAATGAAATTTTTGAAGAGTTGTCATGATTTCTTGCTGTATTCTCACGACTAGTGCGTACGAAGAATGAATTAGTGCTCGTTTTATTTTTAATAATTTTTCTATTTTCTCAAGACTGCTGTATGATTCGTGTTCTGGAGACAATTTTTCCAACTTGTCAAGATGATAAAAGTGAAAATTAAAATATAATTCTAAGCTACGACCTCTAAGAATTGTTTCAATACAACGTTTTTAATCAATTGCCATTAATTAATCCATTAATCCATTAATTATTCCCTTTTCCGATGAAATCGAAATCTATTCTTGCTTCTACGTAAACTTTCAATGTCTACAAATGTTTTCTTTGCTTTCATTTCACACGTGTTTTCTAATATTTTTCAGACATAATTTCTCCTTGTTCTGATTTATTTTATGATTATATATATACATGCTTTTTAAAAGTTAAACAGTAGATGAAAGCAAATCTGGTCCGCGTTTGTTAAATTTGCAATAATTCATGGATTTGGATGGATGGATGGATTCAAAATTTAATTTTAACAAAATTCTCCTAACAAATTTTATGAAGTCCTAATTTATGAAATTTAAACTGAGCAAATCTTGAAAAAGTGAGGCATGAGAACTAAACGGCAGTAAACTAGCATTGGCTTTTATGTAAACGCAACATAATGCATAATGAAACAGCCAAGAGTTCTGTGAAAAGTCAAAGTCTGAACTCATTTCCGATCAAAAATACAGGCTAGCAAATAGAGCAAATGTGTATATCAAAGGAATCAGATTCTGAACATAAAAATGCGAATCGCTATATAGTAAACAGTGAGTAGACGTGCTTTTCATTGCAAAAACAATTTGCTTAGCTTAAAATAAAATTTTTACAATTTTAGCCTTTACAAACAGTCGGAGCTCCGCGGAGCTCCGGAGCTCCGGTGCTCCGACAGCCCGCTCCGGCCGGAGCTCCGGAGCGGGCAATTCGTTCGGCGCACATCACTAATATATGTATATATATATATGTATATATATATATATATATATATATATATATATATATATATATATATATATATATATATATATATATGAGTCGCTGTCTGAAATTTTCGACCCAACGCAGTTAAGGCTTGGCCAAGATTTTTTCGACCCTCACGGATTTCGCTCTACTTTTGGTAGTTGATACCCCTAGACGTCCAAACACCAACGCGACAATCGCCGAGTTTCTAAGTGCTCTGGTTAGTGAGCAGGACTACCTTAAACTTTGGTCGAATTGGTCATTTTTGGAAAATTCAATCATAAAGAATCAAAAATTCAAAAATTGTCCTACACACACTACTCAAAGTTGCCATTTGCCACATGAACCGCCAATAACCATGACATCTTGTGTGCAAAAGGGCACTATAATATTTGCATCCATTCCCGAGAAATTTCATACTTTATCTTACCTTCTTGGGACCAGCTCCAGGCCGATTTCCCTTAATTTCTGTCACTGCTGTAAAGTCCCGGTTCGAGCGCAAAAAAATAAAAGCAGTTTTTTAAGGCACTATATAGTGACTAACTATATGCCCAAAAGCAGCAGTCTGAGTAAGGGGGAAAGTGGTCAAAAATCAGTGTTAATGACGAAGGTTTATGTTGTCGTGGCTGGGAGGTGCGCATGTTTGAATGGCCAAACTATTGTCTATATACCTAGTCCAGATTTCTTCTTTGACCAGGTTGTTGGCATCATAGCAGGAATATGGTATGTACAACGCCAATTCAACATCTATGCCCTATCTTCACGTATTTCTCATGATATTGCAGTTTAACGCGCTTACGGGATAGGCAAGCGTAAAACATGAGCGCTTTAGCCGTAAATGTCTACCATTTAACATCTAAAAATGCATCGGTCAGTTGTGGTACCTATGCGGGAATTCTTCTGAATATTTTCTAGTTCCTTAGCATACGCTTCAAGGGCGTTAATCTTTTATGGTATATATGTAGGCTTTTCAAGTATGCTTGCCCAAATTTTAAATGTCTGCAGTGCCCGAAATGATGCGTATTGCTTCACATACTCCTGTTTATGTAGGACAGTCGAACTTTGTTTGCGAAGTCGCCCAAAAGGGGTCGCGAAAACGCTCTCACAAGGGGTTTGATTCCACAATGGTCAGTGAAATTTGACCTCCCGTTAAGGTATGGGTTGGGAACCTTCACTAGTGGGGATGGTCAAAAGTGGAAGGGACGTGTAGTGTTCTAAAATCACCAAAACTGCAGTAACAAGAGTTGTTTTCTACATATTGTTATAGCTATGTAAGCTAAAAAGTGCTCAAAAACTTTGTTCTAGCACCAAAGATGTTTAAACTTTGTAAGCTCACGGATAGTATGGGAACGCCCAAAAAGTTGGTATGGGGAACAGCGTGTGACCCTACGCCCCCTCCACTAAAGTAAAACCAATGGATTGGGCTATGAAGTATCTCCACACATTGCGAAGCACAGTTTGCACGAACGTCATGAACGCTGGGCTTATTTGGGGGGAGCCATAAACACCCTTCCCCCCAAAAAAATCGTTCCCCCCCCAAAAAAAGTGGGTGCCCCTTTTGGTACCAACTTTTGCCTTGAAAAAATCGCTCAGAAGGCCAAATTTTCAAAAATTTTCCGGCTTCGCCGGATATTTTTAGTCGATTTTTGCCTATTTAAGCTCTATTTTTGCACTAAAAATGAACTTTTTCGGGGATTACTATAAAAACAGCGCTATTTTTTGCATGTTTTTATAAAAATTTTCGCCCCCCCCCCCCCCCAAGAATGACTCGCCCCTCGAGGGCCCCCCCAAAGAGCCCCCCCCAAGAAAAATTACCGAGAATAAGTCCAGTGAACGCGAAGAACAGTTGATACATGGGACGGGGACAGGGCCGTATAAAACGGTGGCTCATTACTCGTTTGTGCAAGTGGTAAGAAATGCTGCCGTCTGAAATATCGGTATGGCAACTTGAATTTTGAAAATTGCCAAAATCGCCATTTTCTGGATAATGGTCAACAACAATCGAACAAACTCAAATTTTCAGAAATTGAAACATTTCTCGAAATTTGCGCTGTCTAAAATATACCCACCAAACGTCAGCACAAGTAGTGAAGATTTCCGACTACAAGCCTTAGGAAGCTTCTACGCATGCGTTTTTTCGATTTGGCTTACCATTATCCGAAAATGGTGATTTGCGGCATTTTTTGACTAATCACAATTGCCATAGATATTTCAGACGGCAGCATTCTTCACCACCTTGCACAAACGAGTAATGAGTTCCACCGTTTTGGCCATGGCCCCGCAGCATGCAAACTGTTCTTTGCGTTCATGACGTTCGTGCAAAACTGTTCTTCGCAATGTGTGGTGATACTTCATAGCCCAATCCATTGGTTTTACTTTAGTGGAGGGGGCGTAAGATTCTACACGCTGTTCCCCTATCAGACTTTTGGAGCGTTCCCATACCATCCGTGAGCTTACAAAGTTTAAAGATCTTTGGTGCTAGAACAAGGATTTTTGAGCACTTTTAGCTTACGTAG
Source organism: Trissonchulus latispiculum (assembly GCA_030248195.1). NCBI lineage: Eukaryota > Metazoa > Nematoda > Enoplea > Enoplida > Ironidae > Trissonchulus > Trissonchulus latispiculum. The sequence continues at coordinate 27,149 of JASAND010004617.1, forward strand.
CTATAACAATATGTAGAAAACAACTCTTGTTACATGGTTTTGGTGATTTTAGAACACTCCACGTCCCTTCCCACTTTTGACTCATCCCCCACTAGTGAAGGTTCCCAACCCATAAATTTCTACGGGAGGTCAAATTTCACTGACCATTGTTGGAATCAAACCCCTTGTGAGAGCGTTTTTCACGACCCCTTTTGGGCGACTTTGCAAACAAAGTTTGATTGTCCCACATAAACAGGAGTATGTGAAGCAATACACATCATTTCGAAGGCACTCAGACGTGATTAAAAATTTGGCAACCTTACTTGAAAAGCCTACATATATACCATAAAAGATTGAGGCGTATGCTAAGGAACTAGAAGATATTCGGTAGAATTCCCGCATACCACAACGACCGATGCATTTTCAGATGTTAAAAGTAGACATTCGCTGAAACGCTCATGTTTATATCCGCGCAGCGCCGCTGCAATATCATGAGGAATTGCATTGAGTAGGAGCTCGTTGAATTGGCGTTGTACATACCGTATTCCTGCTGTGATGCCAACAACAGTCTGAAATCTGGGCTAGATATAGACAATAGTTTGGCCATAAGCAGCCTCCGAAGCCGCGACAACATAAACGCTCGTCTGTCCCAGACTGCTGCTTTTGGGCATATAGTTAGTCTATATGAGACCAAAACTGCGCTCGAATTCCCTTGTTGACAGAATTCGGCGGAGATTTTGGTCAGAAAACGAGATAAATTATGAGAATTTCTCGAGAAATGGATGCAAAAATGGCCGCTTTTGCACACAGATATGCGGTTGTGGCGGTTCGTATTGACGAAATGACGACTTTTGAGTAGTGTGTGCAATTTTTGGTTACGATTCTTTATGATTGAATTTTCAAAATGACAATTCGACCAAAGTTTAGGTAGTCCTGCTCACTAACCAGAGCACTTAGAAACTTTAAAACGTTGTCACATTATTAGACGTCACAGAAATTGTATCAACTACCAAAAGTAGGAAACTGAAAATCCGTGTCGAAAAATGCAACCAAGTACCAACTGCGTTGGGTCGAAAAATTTCAGACAACGACTCATATATATATATATATATATATATATATATATATATATATATATATATATATATATATACATATATATATATACATATATTAGTGATGTGCGCTTGAACAATATATCCGACTCCGGCCGGGGTAAACTGTAGGTACCGGAGCGGAGCTCAACAATTTGTAAAATTTAAAATTGTAGGATACATTTTAAGCTAAACTTAGATTATTTTTGTGAAAAGCACGTCTACTCACTGTTTACTATATAACGATTCACAGTACATATGTTCAGAATCTGGTCCTTTATACGCATTTGCTCTGTTGCTAGCCTGTATTTTGATCAGGTGAAGTTCAGAAACTGACTTTCACAGAACTCTTGGCTGTTTTCATTAAGTGCATTATGTTGCGTTTGCAACCAATGTAGTTGCACCGTGCCTCTTTTCAAGATTTGCTCAGTTTAAATTTCATAAATTAGGACTTCATAAAATTTGTTAGGAGAATTTGTTAAAATTTTGAATCCATCCATCCATCCATGAATTATTGCAAATTTAACAAACGCAGTTTTTGTCTACTGTTTAACTTTTTAAAAAAGCGTGTATATATATATTATAAAATAAATCAGAACTGGGAAAATGTCTGAAAAATATTAAGCTTTAAAATATTAATAACAAGAAAACATTTGTAGGCATTGAGATTTACGTAGAAGCAAGAATATAGATTTCATTTCATCGAAAAGTGAAATTGTGGATTAATGGACAATTAATGGCAATTGATAAAAACATTGTATTGAAAATTGAATGTAGAATTGTCGTAGCTTAAATTATAATTTTAATTTTTCACTTTTATCGTAAGTTGGAAAAATTGTCGCCGACACGAATCATACAGCAGTCTTGAGAAAATAGAAAATTATTAAAAATAAAACGAGCACTAATGGCTTCGTACGCACTAATCCTGCAGCAAGAAATCATGACAACTCTTCAAAAATTTCATTAGCCGCGGGAATTATGAGCAACAAACAAAGCTTGAAAATGGCTGCTCCGAATTTGGGGCTCCGGAACTCCGCCGGAGCCGGCATCACTAATATATATATATATATATATATATATATATATAATATACTCGAAACATGAAAATTTGCAAAAACCGACCCAAAAAAGTTTTGAAGATTATAGTCCAAATATAAGATTTTGCTGACGTCAACAATTCTTCTTGCTTTTGCTGCGATTTTCTTGTTTAAAATTATTTTCGAACAGTATTTCATCTTTTGAGCCACTAAATTGCGGAATTTTGCCGTCAAAGTTTTACCATCAGTTGCCGTAAAGTTGTGTTCAAGTCGTTTCGGTGAGCGGCGGTTTGAGTTGCATTACTATTGGAGATTTTGCGGTAGAGCCAAACCTTGCGTAACTTTCCGGAATTGTGCACTGATACGCATAGAAATACACATTTGGTAAGAATTCGTGTGTTGTCTTATAAATACAATGTTAAAGCAATATTCCATGCGCACTTAAGCAATACATTACTTTCACCATCTTTCTTGCTCTGGGGAAATGCTTCAGGTTGATTAATACTAGGTCACATGCTCCAATTGGCTGGTACTGGCTGGAAGTTCTGGAGTTATGGCTTTAGTCACCATGGCACCAGTTATAATTGGCTGGATGACTTTATTTTTTTGTATTCGTTGTGCTGGTTGCTGTATAACTTGTTATGCAAATTTTGATCTGTTTTGGTGTAGTGCTGAATTTATATATTTGTTGATTTTTGTGATTTATTTCAGGAAAAGTTATTTGATTGTTTCTTATTTAGCTTGTGAATAACTGTTTACTCGCTGTTTGTGTAGCTATAAGTTGTTTCTATCTACATCTTGTGTTGCTGGTATTCTAATTTTTGTGCTAGTACTTGTATTTGCAGCACTGGATATGGGAAATTTATTGGCTGACGTCAAGAACTCTTTTTGGGTAAGTTGTATTCGGCAGTTTTCTAGATATTTGTAGTGTACTGATCTTTCAGAAGAAATTTGGAGCTTTTCAACTGTACTTTATTTGAAGCTTCATGTATTTTGAATTTTTAAAAATTCTTCTTTTGGTAAGTTTTCAGCACCCGGAAATTAAGTTATTGTCATTGTGCATCTCTGCTGATATTCAATTTTCTGTTAAATTGCAATTCTAGAATTTTTAGCGATTTTATTTTGAGCTGGATATTTGGTAATTTGATTATACTATATTTGCTATTATATAACTTTATCACAAATCGCGATGTGCCTACAACTAAATTAAGTAGTTACGTCAAATATCCACAACATGGGCTCACTGAAACTGTGTCACTATGAACCTTACAAATATTTTGCATTTTTGTCTTTTTCAGCGTTTCGCTTTATCTAAATTCTTTGTATTGCACTAAACATCTGGTGAAAGTTTGAGATATTACTACTGTACTGTACTATATTTGCATACACCTGCTTGTGAATTAGAGAAAAGTGGGAACAGCCGTCTGATGTTTTGCGTTTCACCATAGAATAAAACTTCTGAAATTTCCGTGCCCGCGTAATAGTAGTAGTGACAACGTGAAGCATTTAATTTAAGAATCTACGTACATGAGTTTTGGAATTGGTGCAAGTCAGCTGAATTTTCATTACAGTAGACGTATAAATCTACTGAATTAAACCGCTAAGAACACCGGGGAGACAGGCAAACTTGTATCATAATTGACAAAATTGAATATTTGGTACTGTCTACTGAATTAAATACAAGTCCATATGAGACGACGCAACCTTGTGACAAAATTGGTATTTGATTACTGTACTCTACTGAATTCCAAACCACAAGTCCACTGTGGTTGACTACAAACACTATCACTACTGACAAAATTGCAGAGATTTGGTGTAAGTCTACTTTGAGATTGTGTATTAATGTATTTGAATACGGTACTGGAATTAAATACATTAAAAAATTGCCGGGAACGAGACAAATATATCGTGATTGTGAGCAAAATTTGTGTAAGTCTACCAAGATTAAATTACACATTGGGAGCAAACATATCATGACAAAATTGCATATTTGGTGCAACTCTACTGAGATTAGATACAGTCCGCTGTGGGTTGACAAACTTATATATATTGGTAAATTACGGTTTTGTGTAAATCCACTGAACAAATACATTACAAGTTGCAGAGATTTGAGACAAGAAGCGCTACATCACAAAATTGGATATTTGGTGACAAGTCCACTGAGATTAAGCCATTACAGAATCCACTGAAATTTGGAGCAAACATATCATGATTGTTTTAAAATTGCAGATTTGTAAATCCCACTGAATTAAATACATTACAAATTCGAATTTGGGAACGAACATGATTGACAAAATTGCAGATTTTGTGGACAAAGCATTACTGTCCACTGAGAGGATGGGGCAAACTTGCATTGACCAAAATTGCAGATTAGGTGTAGTCCACTGAATTAAAAGTACATTACAAGTCCACTGAAATTGGAACAAACATGTCACTGTTGACAAGAATTACGATTTGTCCACCCGTACATTACCAAAATCACTCGGAGCCAAGACAAGACCTCCATCATGATTAACAAAGTGACATTTGGTGCAAGTATTTGAGATTGCTCCTATGATATTTGGTACAACCTGTATTATATATTCAGGGAAAAGTGGGCGTGAAAACTGAAACTAGAATTTAAGAAGGAAAAGAAAGATCCGTGTACTGGAGCAAAATTCAAGACTTGTAATATTCTGGGAAGTGTGGGTCAAAATCAAATAAAATATAAACATCGACAATACGCTGACACTCTTTAATGTATATATACAATATTGAACGAACGAAAGAAACCACTATTTTTATACTCCGTGAATTCAAAGCAGTATTCGGGGGTGGGATGAGTCAAAATCTTGACTAACAAAATATTTTAACACCGACTTCAATTGTACTGTTTTTTGTCGATATGTAACGTGCTACTTTCTAAGCGAATACGGAATTTCTTCTACGTTGCTGTATCTTGAACAATCCAGAGTTCCAACATGCCAAAACTTTTGATATACCTATAGTAGGGAGTAGATAAATGCGACTGATGTTTTTGTCGATACATAAGTTAAGTTTCTGATTGTGTGCAACCATTTACCAGAATTTGCATCTGCAGAAATGGTAATCTGTTTTAGAGCTTTCAGAACTGAAATTTGATTACGGTACTCTCCGTTCTTGTAACCGAATTCCAAGCCTAGAAAATTTTTTTTTTCAATTCTTGCCGATACGGTTTTGAATTACCAGAACTGCTGGGCTGGCGCCTTCTCTGAATACGGTTTTGTCTTAAACAATCGCGTTTTTCAGCCGGTTTTTCTTCGTCAAATTAATTTTTTTCACTTATCATCTTTCTGATCCTTCGCATTCTTCGCTCCTTTTCTGTATTGCCGTAAAAAATCTGTTTTATTTCTTCGTTATTTTTCATTCTTCTGGAATTTTTGTACTTCCTTCTACTTTAGTCTTTTCTTTCCGCCTGTCAACTTCATCCATTTTTTCACTCTTTAAATCGCTCTACTTCATACATCTTTTCAGCTTCCTTCACCGTCATCATCCATGCATTCCTTCCTTCTACGTCATCCATCTTTTCAATCCTTCTTTCCTTCCGCCTACTTCGCCATCTTTTCATTATTTCATTATCCTTGTACTTTTCCTTTACATTTGCCAACGCCTTCTTTCATTCTTCCTGTGGTATGGGAATATCTTTCTTCTTTTCTGGGATGCAAGTATTGTCATTTTCATTCTTTCTTTGCCCCACTTTCAATTTTCTTATTTTCTTTTTGAGGCGGTATCGATTTTAGAACTGTTGGGTCACATACGTTATCTGGTTACTAAGTCAGTTAGTTCTCATGCAGCTGTCGGTTCGCAAGACATTCCCACTTCCAGAAGAATTATTTCTTCCGTATGTGAAATATGAACACTTGCACTGTTATATATGTAATTTCATTCTTGCAACTGCAAGAACATTTATATGCAGTAGAATTTCTCGAGATTTCAGGTATACGGTAAAATTCCTGAAGTAGCTACGGCATGTTTTCAAAATGCGCATTACTACAATCGAGTACTACTGTTGCAACCGCTACACTAATACTACAACAGTACTGTGCAACCGCTACAGTACACTAATACACAACCGTACTTCTGCTGCATGCTTGGCGAGAACTCTGCATCAGTTTGATGTTTTTGGGATCCGTGAATGGTACCAAAATTGCCACGCTGTGGGCCGGAGTTTCGCCGGCTTGTTGCCGGCAGCCTCAACGAGCGCCCGCGTTGCGGAGATACTAGGGGATCCCGCAATGCTTCTACCCGCAATTAGGTACCGTATGGGGAGACCTAATAATCCAACGCAGCTGAAAGTCGACATGTCGGAGCAATTTGGAGCGCGGAGCAACTGGAGCAAGGCGCTGTTGGAGCGATCTGCTTCGAAGATGATATTTTTGTGCTTACCGACCCACCTTCTGTACTTCGCCGCTGAAATAATTGTAGGTTTCACTTTGAACTTTACACATTTTAGAATTTCCGAAACTATTTTGTAACAGATAATGGTGCATCAGATGAACACGGGATTACAGATTCGACCCAATAACGGAAACATGGGGAAACCTAATATTGTACGCAACCGCTAAAACCGCAAATTCTTGGGGAGATCTTGGCGAAAATGATTATGTCCGGCAATTTGGATGGGACCCATCGCTGTAGGCCGTCGCTGTCGCCTTTTCGAAGGTGATCTACCTGCAGCGACTTTTCTTACCGACCCTGCTGAACTATACTGTTACTAAGATCCCTTTCGCGGGGCTGAAGGAGTTTCACTCCGACGCATTTTGAAACAATGTTTTGTAATAGTACATCAGATAGTTGGGGTACAGATTACAGATTACAAGCCAAATAAGAAAATCTATTTACCTTTCGCTCTTGACCTTCTTTGTACTACAACAGAAAATCGTATGTCAGCAGACTGGCTAAGCTCCGTCTGCATGAACGAAACGCGCTCAACGTCGCTGTGAATCTTTTCAGAGACGATCTGCCGCAGCGACATGCCGACCCCTGCTGGACAAGTGTCTGTTGCCCAAGTCCCGCTCCTGGAACTTGAAGGTTTCGCTTCTTGGACTTTAAACATTTAAAATTTCGAAACAATGTTGCATGACGGATGTGAGCCCTCGAAATTGGTATTACGAATTACAGATTACAAACAAACTTGGAATGTGAACGGAGCTGCTTCTGAGTATTCAACACTTGGCTACTTAAAAACTGGTTGACAAATTCTTGGGGATTACGAGAAGTCGGCATGTCAACTACTGTTCGCTCGGGACCCTCGGGTACCGTGTGAACAGAACGCTGTCCGAGCAGTCGCTGTGAATTGGCACCTTTCGAATTGTGCCATACCGGCATTTTCTTACCGACCCTGCGTTGCTTAAGATCTATTTTTCACTTCAATAATTGTAGATTTTCATACTGGAAAACATTGCACAAAACAGTTCTGGCACATTGACTGGATTAATGGTAAAATTCCGGACGGGCTTGCCGGAATTGCAGATTCGACAAATATGGATGGAGAGAGCATATGGGTGTATTATTGGTTTAAAGCTACATAGATTTTAATCTGAATATATATAGTCAAAAATTGCGACACGTAGCTATATTATTTAGTTTATGAGTACATACATTGCGTGTAAAATGTGGCATGCAAACTTGCTGTCATATGTCCACGCCTACTTGAACTTGTGCAACTTGAAGCTTCACATCTTCGATATGTTGTTGTAAAATTTCCGCATTACAACACACGCAGCCCAGTTTTCTGGTTCGACACAACGAAGAGAAATTCGGCTGTCAACCTTCACTCGAGGTCCACTTAAAGGGGCACCCGAAATTGACGCTGTCGAGCAGTTGTAATGAGACGTCACCTTTCGGGAAGCCGTATCTGCAGTGAAAAACTTACTGGCCCCTGCCGGACAAGATGTCTCTGTGGCATTTTCTGAATTTGAAATTTGAATTTTCCCAATTTTGCAGAACTTATTCCACAGTTCAGTTGTTTGCGAATTTATTGGCATTCAAATTTGCACCAACGCAATATGTGACAGTTGCGAGATACTCCGGTGAAAAATTCTTGGATTAATATTTGGTATCAATAGCTTTGATAAATTGGGAATACTAGAATAGGACGAATTATAAATCCTGATATGTTGTTTACAAGAAAGTTAGTTCTCATGTATTGAAGATTTCTACGAGACGCGTTACTGTAGTTTTTTTTTTTTTAAATGCCATTCGTAACTAGAAGTATATATGCTATTTTGCTCTGTGCAGTCGGCAATTGAGTGTAAGCGGGTTGGCAAGTGATGTATAAACGATTTCCGGAACTTGTTAAAGTTGCATCAAGACAGTTTGTTGAGACATTAGCGTCTCTTATTTTTCGCATATTTACAGTGACACTGAAGTTCAGTGACTGAACTTGTTCCAATGCTTTTGCGTTTTCGCGAAATTTCAGCCGCTTTAAATTGTTTTTGTAACCTCTGCCTCCATGCTGCTGCCAGTTTAATTTTTTGCAAGTGACACCCCTGCCGCATGTCGCTGCGAGACCTTCTAGGTGTCACCTAGAATGATGATGCATCCGTGTGCAGACAAGCTTTTGTTACCGTTTTCTTGTCCGGTTATTGATGGGTCTGCTGATTTGCTGGAATTTCTGGAAGTTTTATTGTCTATGAAGTGAAGCGTGAAACTCTTTCTTGCTCGATTTTTCAGTCAAACTACTTTGTTTTGGAGTACTAAAATAGTTTTGGAAATGTCGCTGTTAGATTCGATAATTCAAGCTGTTACTTACCATTTTGATGGAAAAAGTTAAGCTTCTCTGGGATCTGGCTCTTCGATGCCAGGCGTAGAGAGTTGGAATTTTTTATTCGGATATATATGTTGGTTTGTTTTTTGAAGAACCCTTAAATTTTAGAGCTCAAACAATATATAATGTCAGATTTTAGTCTTGGCAGTTTGACATAATCCAACAAAAAGCGACACATCCACTACCCAATGCAAATTTGATAAGAACAACTTCCTAAAAACAAAAATATTGCTGTAGAAGCTCAATGTGCAGTGGAGCAGGTTCTAGACAGTGTCGTCGGTACGCATTAGCGGTCCTGAGCTTTCTGTAACCGCCGATTTTGTCGTTGAGCATTTGGACGGGTTTAATGGATTTGAAACCGCGATTTGTCAGTCTTTGTGCATATATATATATTTGTGTATATTTAACTTTTGATTAAAATTGTTGGGGTGGAAAGTAGCAATTAAAACGGACTTGTGAAGAGCTCAAATGCAGAGAGAGCGCGGCCAGCCATTCTGGAATAGGTCAAAAATTGCTTTAGCAATATTCTAGTGGATTCTTTGGTGCAACGAGATTCAAAAGTTCGAAATAATCGGGAGAGATTGAATAAAATACGTAATGAGATTTTTGCTGGAAATTTTGTGTTAAGATGTTAACTTGTCGTTCGAGATATTTTGTGTTATTTTGTTATAAAACTTGTTTAGAAATAAAAGTAATATTTAGAGATAATTTACTGTAGTGAGACGTCGCGGCCCTAACCAAATATTTTTTGTCTGCAATTTTGCATAAAAGTTGCATACAGAGGTTTTCTGGATTGCTGAATACAAATCTGACAAGCAACTTCGATCTTTACTTGTTAATAGGTAAGTTGTAAACTTACTTTTCATTAGCTAGAAATAAGCTAAGTTGTAACAATGTTTGGAGCTTCTGAAAACTTAACGAAAGGGTGAGTAAAAACGTGTTCAAATTCGTGGTGCAAAGTATGCAACATTTTAGAAAATTGGAAAACAAATATCCTTGTCTCAAAATCATCGCCCAACATCTGCATGTCCTTTTACTTGGATTTAAAAAATTAACTTCTTAAAAGTTAATGAGATTAAGTGAAATTGGCACCGATCTGTGGTCAAAGTCCCCGATGCCGTGACGCCTTTCGACGCGGGCCCGACATGGGTCGCCCCGGCCTCCGGTTTCCCGGCTCCCCATTTTTCGCTCCCGAAGTGGCGTGAGGGTAAGGCGTTGAGAATTTGAGGGGGTACAGGTTTTCGGCATTTGGATGTATTCGGAGACATCCGGTAACTTATCTTCGAAATTTTGACAGGAACCCGAGTCGTATCTTCAGAACGGTCACAGAATTCACCGGGCCGAACGCCGAATTTTTGTCCCTCCGAGGCCGAATGCGGCGGAATTTGCCGCACGGCGCGGTCTACTTGGCGGAGGCCACTTTACAAGCGGCTGTCCGAACCCGTTTGGGCCTTGAATCAGGCCTATTTGGCGTACCCGCTATTGTGCTCGACTTGACTTTTCGGGAAATTGTTAACTTTTTGAAACTTGATTTATATGAAATTACTACTGTTTGTCAATTTATGAGCCCTTCCAGACACTTATCATCCGCGACAAGCCATCGAAGGGATTTGAAGCTCAACGGTATAATGGGTGAGAAGGTGGCTAAATTGTCCCATTGTAGAACATCGCAAATACTTTGCTGAAATTGAAGATGGAAATTTGGATTAATATACTTTTTCTTATTACTTTCACAACTCAAATTGCCGGAATTCACTACAAATCTCGGTGGGATTTTGAAATTTTTAGCGCGTTTGCAAATTTCGGCACGGCCGACGACATTTTGTCTCTGGAGCGTGAACAAAATTTCTCAATTGCCATTCCAAAACATCAAATCAAGTTTAACGCCACCAAGACTTCGTAAATTTGAACAAATGAAAAGGAAATTGAGACTTTTAACTTGCCGTACCACGTGTAAAAGTGCAATAGGCAGGTAATAGGAGCACTAACTGTAGACGCGCGAGCTCTTCGCCTGCAACTGGGGCCCAATTCCAACCTTGGATTCGGTTGTGTGACGTTGACGCAAGATCCCAGTCAAGTTCAGGTTCGATCCTCCCACCTCGGGTCCCGTAGTTGCGGGGACTACAGGCAATCTTAGTTCATTGTCGCGATGAACCGGAAGTGACCGGGCCTTGTGGCGGAGGCCGGGCTTTGTAGCCGCCCGGCTCAATCTGGGCCTTCGGCGCGCGCCCAGCCGAAATTTGTCGGTCGGCCTTCTTGCCACTGATCGGTTTCCAAAAGTAGCTAAACGTAAAATCTGCTTCTGTCTGACTGCGCCGGATTTCGGCTATAACGGCAGTCGGCGGGGTCCGTCTGTGGCACCGTACCGATCGATCGAGCTTGAGCCCGAGACCATACCAAATCTTAAAGCCAGAAGCGCGCTCGAATTGGACAAAATCATGCCTAACCAGAGCATTTGAAACACCGGGTTTGAAATTATTGATGAAAAGTGAACAAATACATATATGTACACATCTTAAGAAATAAACTCTGTACAGACTTCTATTTAATGGTTTCAATAGTTTCTAAGAAATTGTCCATCATCGAGTTTTTTATTTTCCGTCCACTGTAGTTTTTTTTTTTTTTTTTCTTTAGCATTTGCTCCGATCAGCCCACTCCAGTCAGAACCTACACCCACGGCTCACACTTTTGCAACAAAAGTAAACAAAATAAATTAAAAGAGATATCCATGTAGAGGTTACCCTCCCCCATTTCCTTGATCCTGTCTCAGATAAAGAAACAAACTACTTACAGCCGAGTACTTTCAGATTAGAAGCTATTGGACATCGTAAAAATCACACAGTTGCTCTAAATTGTAGATCATGCAACAATAAACTGTTTCCTCGAGAATCAGTTTTTTAAAATAACTACCAAAAAAGAAAAATTAAGATGGCTTGTTTTTTTGCAATCAATACAGAGATACAAATGCCGATAAAAAGAATGCCTATTAACCCAAACATTGTTGCTTTAAATTAGAGACAGAAATTGATTCCTGTGCGTCTTATAGAGGGACGCTTTTCTTGGTTTTGATTGAAACTTATCAGTGAAATAAGAAAACTCAATACAAAAGGTACAAAATTTCGTTTTACCTATGCATTTGGCCGATTTTCTCTGATAGGTGAGACCTTGCTGAAAAAAAATCAAAAAACGTCCCATCGACCCATATATCCTTTCATATAATGTACGGTTGTTTTGATTTTTTTTGATTCGAATCGGAAAATCAAAGGTGTTTTGATGCGGCTTTGTGATTTTTGATTAGTCGAACTGAATCAAATCATTTAATATTTCACAGCAAAAAACCGAACCTCAGTCAAATCTAGCTGAATTTTCAGAAGCAAAAAATCGAACTGAGAATCAAATGAAAAACCTTATGTCCGCGAATCGGTAAATTTGATTTTTGATCCGATTTTGATTCACATTTGCCTCCGGCAGAATATATGCTAGAGCGTTTTGGCATTTACTCGCATGCGTAAAGAAAATACTTTTTCAGCACATGCATCTTTTTCGAGTAAATTTTGAATCATTTTGCCCATTGTACATTTAAAGGCGCATCCTTTGTGCCATATGAAGACTGTGCTCGCGGCAGGGGCGGCAAAAGCTTTCCCTTCTTTTTTGGAGTTTTTTAGACTTTATGAGCAGGCGTTTACTAGAATAAGTTTATTGCTTTATGCTTTCGAGAGACTGTTAGATCATTACTTTTACATTAGGTCTAACAAAGACGAAGGGAACTAGGAGAGAGCTTAATTGTGAGCTAGAGCCAATACCTGAAGGTGAAAGACCGCTTTAAAAAATAGTTTTAATTACTCTCCTTACTGGAGGGACGTTTTCTTTGAACATTTTTTAAAACTTTATCTAGTGAAGCCAAAATCTCAATACGGATTGCGAAATTTCTTGGGTTACCTTGCATTTGGCCGGTCTCGACTGTTAAAATTTCAGACCAAATCAAATGTCCTTCATATAAATTGGCAAAAAAAACTGCCGATTTTTGGATTTTGAGAAATCGATGTTCCAGCACGGTATAATCATCCTGTTGGGAATTCGGCCATGTCAGGTTATTTCTGCTATTTTGTTCTGATTTTGGGTTTCGTAAGCTATGTCAATGTTCAGATAATAAGGTTTAAAACCGATTAAACGTAAAACCTTTAAATCCTTCCTTTCTACAAATTCTTTTTTCAGCTCCAAAAAGTGCGAAAAGGTGTATTAGCGTTTCCCCTGACGTCACCACAAATGCGCTTTTTTTTTTTTTTCCGCTAAAAGTTTGCCGCACCTACCGAGCTTCGGCCGACTTTTTTACAGCAGCTTACCGGCAAAAAGTTTATTTTTCAATCAGAAATTTACAAAAGATAAAAAATAAGCCAAAATGGACTCCAAATCTAGTTTTGGGGATAATTCCAAATGTTATGCTTTGAAAGCTGTATTTTGAATGTAAGAAAAGGCAAATATCTTAGCAGTTATAACTCAACTGCCACATGCAAAGTCTAGATTTGTAGCCGGTTTACGGCCGGTTGGCTGTTTTTTTCACCGGCCTACCAGCCGATGGGTTTTAGGGGCTTTCCGGCAATCATTCGGCAGTCGGCAAGTGATAAGGGGCAAACCTCCGAGCACTTATACCACCACCTTAAATGGTGTATTAGACATCCTTGCGGCAGTTAGATTATTCTCAATAGATTCTATGAATTTTTCTGTCCTTTTTGGTTGATTCACATTTACTTGGTTCGATAGTTCCGGAAACTTCAGCCAGTACGCGAAACGAACTGAGGGTAAAACGGAAAATACAAAATTTTTGGTCGCAGCGCGACTTTACCATCCGACCGTGTTCCCCTTTTTTTTTTTGTAACTTTTCCATAGAAGGGATGAATTAAATGAGCCACTTTTTAAACTTGGAAGCTTTTCTATCGACAGAGGGCGTGTAATAGAGCTGCCGATTTTACCACTGATTTTTTGTTGACTTATTGCATTTTTTTCACTGATAGGAATTTCAGAACTTGATCTTTGTTTTTTTTTTTCGATTCTAACAAGTTAATGTATTTATATATTCCTAATTCTGTAATTTCTTGATGTTATTCCTATATATGTCATGTATGTGCATTTCGAGATAACTTAGAAAAGCTGAATTGGAATTACTAAGATTAATGATATGCCAAAAAAAGATAAAACATTTTCAGCCGTTCAGACCGCTTTACTTTTGATTTTTGAATATTTAAAAATTGGAATTTTACGTGGTTGTTCATTTTACCCCGTGCGGCGGGAAATTGATGGTTTTCTAAAAACGGTTGTCGCAAAAGGAGATTTTCAAACTCCACATGCTTAATTATCAAATGTATTATATTTAATATGCGCTAATTATCAAATGTATTATATTCCGAACGGCGCGCTAGACCCCAGCATTCATGAATCGGATTGAAAAACTTGAAGTTGGTTGCAGTTTGCCCGACTGTGCTGCAATTTTTTGTACAACTGATAAAACATTCGATAACAATAATCAAATTTTGAAGGGCATGGTTTGGTGTTGGACTACAACACGTTGTAAAAACTGTTTTCCTGGCCTGTGCAGCACTGTATAATGGGTCTGTCTTAAAACGTGCTCTGCAAATTTTTTTTTTTTTTTTTTTTTGAACTTTTTCTTTTTCGTTTTTAAATTTTCCTTTGTTGGTTCCGCTTGGCCAGGGGTTTTGAGTGTGGCCAGGGCAAGAAAATAATTGGCCGTTGGCTGTTGGTTTCCCGTAGATCATTGGCCATTGTTTAACTGACACCCTTGCCGGTGCCTTGCTGGAAGTTGCTGGATTTTTGTAGATACTATCGTCCTTCTATAATTGTGCGCCAATGTCACTATGCCTTTTTTCTTCCAGTTTTCCAGACATTTCCCTTTGTCGTTCCCCTTTCCGATAATTCTGTTGTTGTATTGCTGTAGGTTCACATTCCTTTGATGAGGATTTGCCGGATTTGGAAATTTAAAAACCAGGTTGTTAGGACGATTTTTTCATTGAAAAATGTGTCAACATCTTACGTAAGGTTAATCTAACCTCCTTACATGTGCACGCAGCCATGGACCTCCATTTGGCAACGTTTTTAAGCTAAAAATCAGTAAATTTGGTCGATGACTTTAAGACGGTAGTTTTTTTTTTTTTTATTGCCGGCAATTTTTTTTTCCAGAAATATATTATGCCAAGGTTCCAACTGGCCGAAGAATCGGCCTTTTTAACGGCAATTTTTCCGTATTGAGCCAACTTTACTTCATGAATAGAAAATATTTTCATCAGTGTGTAGAACTTTTGACTTTTAGCAAGCGGGATTTTTAACATTTTTATTTTAAGTGTCTCTCTCTTCTTTTTGGTTTGCTCCTCTAACCCATGCTTATGATACACATTTTAGAGAGAATCGATCGGTTTAGTGTGAAAACACTCAAGAAAATTTTGCATATTGAAAGAGCAAAGAATCGTATAAATAAGAAGGATACAAATACCCGGAATTGCATGGAGTTTTATTTTTTTTCCAATTTAGACATTATCATCTTTAACAGGAAAATTATAATCGATCAATATTAAAAATGCAAAATATGTATGCGTATAAACAGAATTCGAAAAGTGAGAAATCTTGTGCGGTGAAGTTTATAACCGGCCGGGCCCGAAACTCGGGCCTCACCAACTTTTCGTGCGGGAATCGCATAGAAATTTTTCCCGTTCTAAATTTCCCCAAGGATTTTTTAGAGCATCCCAAGAATTTTTCCTCAAATGTTTCAATGTCACACAATGTTAGCCTAACAGGGAAATTCTAACATGCTAAATTTTCCGCCAACTTAATATATAGCTTATAAAAGGAGGATTTTTAGTATGTTGAAATTTTTCACTTCTTAAATTAGGCAACGATATACCTGCAATTTAGAATTTGTAGATTAAGAACCTCCTTCCTTTGTTGATAAAATCAGATTTTTCATAATTTCAGCAATTAGTGGTAATGACTTCCATTGTGAACGATTATTTCAAAATGCTTTTCAAATTATCTTCTTAAAAAAATCGAATTTAAGGTTCAAGAAATTATTGCAATATAAAGCGAATATAAAGAACTGCTGTGGAGAGCTTATGGTATTAACTTGGCGTTGATGGGACTGATATACGAGTTCAACTGATGGCCTTTTGGGGGAGTGGTTTTTTTTAGGGTGACATACCCCTCGCGTTCCTGAATTTATCCCCTCGGTTTCTCTTTGAGTTTTCCAGCCCTGTCCGCAGAGAAGCGCTACGTATTGTTTGACACTGTTGAAAAGATTTGTCCGCTGTCATTTTTCGAGTACTTTCATTCAGCCGAAATGGAATGAATTGACGCAGGTCTCCGCTCCAAGAAATACCAGCGAATTGGTGTGGGCCTGAAATTTCTTAGATTCACGAGCTCTATTCTGGTGAGCAGGGGAAACCTCAACTTTGTAGTCATTTTGAAAGATTTCACGTTGGCTTCCACCATGTCTGAAATGCTTGGCCTTAATCTTAAAAACTGAAAAATAAACCGGCAACCTAATTACGAAAATTCCAGACTATTTATCTACGTCTTCGGAAAAACATTCTTCAACGTGACAATATTGATTTGAAATCAAACAGACGCTGATATGAAAACTGTATTTCCTAGTATATGTACGACTAATCAAAATCGAGAGATAGGTCAGTTCGCCGAGTGATCATCATCATCATAAGCGTTCAAACAAAATCGAGAAAAGCTCAATGGCCTCTGATATGGTTCAGAAGTTGGCCCAAATCTTTTTAATCTTGGTCGCCGATTTCAATACTCAGACAAATGGATTAAATCAGGTCCGGGAATAAGAAATCAAAGAGACTGCATAGAGTCGATAGTAAGTTTTAGGTCTCTGCTAGGAAGGAGATTTGCACCAAGCGTAAATGGGAGTGTTCAAAAACTCAGACCGAGAGATCGATACAATCAACTAATGGACTACCAGAGTTGAACGATTGGAACCATTCAAAAAATGAAAACTGAGGTATGTAACTGTTTTCAAAAACTCGGATCAAACGATCGATCCAATTAATTGAATGGGCATTATGTCACTAGAATGTTACGGTCTCCAGAATTTTTCCCAGAGTTTAAATTTGTGTTATTGATTTCAAAAGCGAGTTTAAATTTAAAAAAATTTAGAGATCGATCGGGCCTGCTAAAATACTGTTTCTATTACAAAATAGATAAAATTAACAACACGGGAGAAATTAGGAAGAGAAAAGAAACTCCCGTATGACAGTCAACCTTCTACTTTAGAAATGTCGGGCTGACTCTGACTAGGTTCCGTCAATGAAAGAAGACTTCAAGACTACGCTATCTATATTTTACAGAAATATATGTAGGTACCGTTTCCAAAATTTTGTTGGTCAATGTGAGCCATTTATACCTTGCGAATTCTGCCTAGTTTAAAAACCTAATTGCATGTTACCAATCAGTTTCCCAATGTGCCATTTGGCTTTGTTTGCTGGCGAAACGCAAAGCTGACAAATTTAAAGTCAGATTAGCAAGAATTTTTCCTGTACACTAATTTTTGTAGTTTCGAAATTTAGCCAGACCCGAGAATATGATATTCATCTAATTTCTGAAACCGTCTCTGCTCATTAGCGTTTTCTAAACAAGAAAGGAATTAGGACTGATTGGGATTTTCGGAAAGCGGGTGCTAGTGTAAATCTAACTTTCTAATGTATGATCTAAACTAGCAGGTTTAAATTTTACTTTTTATAAATCGAAATATCACGGTGGGATTAGAGAGAGTGTTGTGCCGGTAACAGATTTCAGTTTCAGTTTCAGTTCAACCAAAAACGTGCAGTTACTAGCTCCCAGAAATATAATAAAAAGCATAAAAATTAATGATTACTTCAACTCCCACTGTAGAATATTAACGAGAAAATGCTTCTCAAATCGCCAAATCTTCATGGTCTGAGGTCAGAAAAGAAAATTTAAATTTCAGTTTCAGTCGATGGTCTTTTTTAATTAAAAAAAATTTCAGTTTAGGTTTCGGTTTCAGGAATTTCGTCCTAAAATAGTTTCAGTTTCAGTGTCGGTTTCAGTGACTGATACATTCCTTCGAATCATCAGTGACATGACGAATCAAACAGTCAATAATAAATACTGTAATAACCTATAATGTAGTTTAGAAATGATGCAGTGTGATCAGGGCTGTACAGCCCAATTCAGACCTCAAAAGCAAAACTTCATAAGGAAGTCAATATTACTTAAAACATGAATGTAAAAACTATGACTATAAAAGTTTGAGACTCAAACTTAGAATTACAAAAGTGTGGATGGATAGCATAGTACAAATTACGTGCATTTTCAAAGTTTCAAACCAGAAATTAATACTGAAAATGCAAATGCGTTGAAATGCATTCGAAACTCAAAATTCTAGGAAAATTCTGAATATCAAGCTTTGGTAGGCATAGTTGGAATAGGCTGTGTGTTGACATTTTGCATCAAAAAATTGTGCATACACTGTAGGATTGTTTGGGTGCGGGAGCGAAAGGTCTTTGAACTGGGCTAAAGTAGATCCATCCAAATTTCTGTGGCACCTTTTACATAACTAAAAGCATTCAAAAATCCCTAGAGTTCTAGGAAATTTTAATATCAAGTTTTGGTAGATAACAATTTAAGAAGAGGGCTGTGTATTGATATTTTTTATCAAAAAATTATCGTCCATACGCTGCACTGGAATCATTATGTGTTGCTGACAAATCTGGAATTTAAAGTTATTTTCTATTTATTGAACGCATTTAAAAGCTTCTCTGCAGTCAAACTCCATTCCTAAAGACGAAAGCTAGCCTTGTCGACAAGACTCCGAAGCTAACACAGTTCACAGCCTAGTCCCAGAATGAATAAGAAACTAATTTGCATATCTCCACGTGAAAAAGAAGAATTTAACTAATTTCAGTCACTATCATTTTCAAATGCTATCATATCAACGTTTTTTTAATTTTTTATTTTTAATTTATTTAATTTATTTAATTTATATTTCATCGGAGTCCCACGGTAAGCTTCTTATTTTTTGCAAAAGACTTTACATTATTGCTACTGTAATTGGTTGAGAAGAGAGAATAATTGATTATATATTTTGGAAAATACTGGAATGTTGCTGTCTACTAAACAATGCCAACATCAAGGACAGCACAAAACGGAAATATATTGTTCGTGGTTAATTGTCATCAGGAACCCTGATTTTAATACCGAAAACTGGCCGAAGCCAGCTTTTATGGCTGTCAGTTCTAAGCGATTTGATCTTAGTTATTGTTGGCGGGGATCCCTTTAACTGGGCGAGACTCATCAAACTTTCTGTGCTTCAGTTTTCATAAATCAAACGCAGTTTTCAGAAATGAAACAAACCGAAAAAGCGAGAAGAATGGAGAAACAGATTAGAACTAGGTAAAGTGGCTAAACTAAAAATTTTGTGCTTAAGGTGCTGGTATCGTTTTGTGCAGTGCTCTTTGTGCGGATTTTTGAAACGCCGTAACTTTCGCAATTTTGTGAGTTAGAAAGAGCTTTTATACATCATTTTAAAGCTTACAATCTGCAGGTCACTCTCAGAGATTACGAGATAACTAGTAAAAAATCCGCAAACGTAGCGAAAATTTTCACAACATAGTGACATCTGACAGGGTGAATATAGACCAAAAATTTTGAACGTCGATTTCTCAAAACTGAGAGAATCATAGCCAAATTTTTTCTTGTTGCAGTCCTATAAAAGTGACATGTGGACCGAGGGACATTTTTTTGGATTTGGCTCAGCAGGTCTTAACGGTCAAGAAAATCCACAAATGTGCGTTGACACGAAACTTCGCAACTTTGCATTGAGAATTTTCTCGCAACTGAAGACGTTTTAGCTCAAAACCAAGAAAAAAATTTCCCTCCGCAATAGTGCGAATTCTCATTCCGCTAAAAATCATGCGAATCCATTGGGTAGTTTTTGAGAAATCGATGTTCAAAACCAAAATGAAATCGCAGTTTTGCCAAAATGGTTTTTCGGCCAAATCTCTAGCTTAGAGCAACAAACTCCGGCTAATAGGTTTTCGATCATAGTGTGCAGTGAGACTCTGTATCGATCGAGTATAAATAAACCAAAATTGTCAGTACGATTTGGCAGCAATTTTGAAAAAACTGATTTACTCGAAAACGGCCATTTTTGTACCCCAAAATCGTTTTTTAGCTTATACTGCCTTAACCAATAGAAATAGCTCAAAAGTTGTAAAAGCAAAATGTTCATTTTTTGTGCCCTCTAACCCATCCATACCAAACCGTTCTGGTATCTCGACTATGTTCTGAGAGGATAATGGCAAAAACCAAAAAATTTCTTATCTTTGCACCTAAAAAATGCGGGACTGGTCCCAGAATGTTAAAGAGCACCGAAATAGTATATTTGGAAAGTTTTACCCACTTTCATAAAGAATTAAAGCCTATAGGGTCAAATTTACACAAAGCGATACCAGCACCTTGAACGGGGCACGGAGAACAAAAATGAAGTGAAACGGAGCAAAAAATTTACTATATATAGTACATTGTTATTTTCATTTAAACATGTTACACTCATTGCAGTTGAACATTTCCGTTTCAACGACAACCCAATATTCAGGGAACGTAGTCTTCAATTTCTCGCTTCACTGTTCCTCCAAATTGGATTAAATTGAAAGCAAATATGTTTCTTCGTTGATTTGGCTCCCGGTTCTTTGCTTCTGACCCAAAATAGACCGAAAACAAAGCACTGACTCAAAATTCGAAGGCTGGAATCCTTATCTAACGCAATGATCAAATTTTCTTACCAATAGTGGCAGTAAATATATGTACATACTCGCGTCAAACGCACAAAGCGCTTTTTTGGACATTCTGTTGTAAAATCTCTAATCTAACCAATTTCGTTTAACTGTATGGTTTGCTATGCTGGTTAAGTTAAAAAATCGAATTGAAGGAGGAATGCATGACAAAACGAATTCAGCCAAATTCAGCGAAATTGTGCAAAATGGCTGAAACTGGTATAAGTTTAGGGGAAAACAGTTTCCTTTTTATTACCTTTACCTATAGACCTATTGCCTATTATGAGCTAAAAAAGCTGAATTTCAGATTCGTGCTCAGCGCCCCAGAAAACCCTGTATGCAGTTTACAGCAAAATCGGAGAGAAAAAAGTTTTGATCCGCTAGGTATCCCCAAACCAACTAAATTTTTAGAATTTTTAAAAGCTAAAATTTTTTAAATTATTGAATTTTTGAACTCATCAGCGTCCATTATGCACCCATGCAAAATATTTAAGCTGTTGTTCAAAAAATTAAAGGGGTTTCTTTCACATATTCTATTCCCCACATAACCTTGACTTTTGATTTTATTCATAATCTTAATTCTGACGAACTGCATTTCTGTCTATGTGATCGTGACCTGGTTCATTCGGGAGCCTCCGGGTCAGGGTCAGTGACAGCCCCCATTAAAGCCTAAATCCATCGACATTTAGCTTGACTGTGATGAAGTGAATAATTTTTGCACTGGAGAAAGTTTTTGGAAGACGCAGCAGTTTTTAGATCAAAATGATGCCAGCTTAGCTTAACCCCCCCCCCCCCCGCCCCCCCCCCCCCCCCCCCCCCCCCCCCCCTCCCCAAAATCACAAAAGCTGTGCTCAGTTTTGACTTAAAAATTGGGACTAAACAAACACCCCGTAGAGTTGCAGTATGCACGATTTATGTAGATTCAGGGTTCAGTTTAAGTTAGAATTGCAGGAACACATTTGAACGATTCTTGAGAAGAGTGCAGTGCTTTTTTAGAGAGAGAGAGAGAGAGAGAGATGGGATTTTTGAATTTCCTACCCTCTTAGATCAAACCTAACTTACGTTGTTTTTGTTTTCCGCTTTTCGTTTCCTTTCCGAAAACCCATTGGAAGTCGTCTCATATAATAAAGATTTACACCGTATCTGGACTTCAGCTGAGCAAGTTGTAAATTTGAACTCAAAGGAAATTCTACAATTCTTGAATTTTTCAATATTTTTGGATTTTTGGTGCCAAGATCGCCGTTTCTTTATTGCTTTGATAGAATGAAACTAACTCTACAAAACTGATAAGTTTAGCTTTAGCTCCGACGTCAGCAGATTGTCAAATCTGGAATTCAAGAGCATTAATCCTATAATCCGATCCTGAAAGCGTTAAAATGAAATAATCAAATGTTTGGGAAGAAAGTTTAACTGCATGTGAAAGTAAATGTCGGTACTGGAAGCCATACATGCCTGGTTTCTTTCAGACTGATTTGCATTTCATTTCGTGTAAGAAAATAAAAACTTTCAAAAATTTCATTCTACTATCTATTTTAAAAATATCAAGATGCGTTCATTTTTAATTAAGTATTTATTTATATTGTTGTCTTTTCTAATGGAATCAGATGGTAAGATATTCTCTGCCAAATGCTTTTATATTGTGCTGTTCTAAAAAGTCATTAATTTTTAAATCGACTTTTAAGAGCCTTATTTTTTACTGAAATATGGATTTTTATGAAAACGTCGAAAAAAATCGTAATTTTAAGATGACACGTATTGACTTGGTTCAGTCGGCCCGCCTCCAGTTTTTAGGACCAAATAATTTTCTCCTTAATGCTCATTCATTCATTCATTCATTCATTTATTCAAACCCAAGCTCCGTCGAAATTCTGGTTGAATGTGCTGGCACTAATAACAGCTTTGATGGTGCTAATTTTCCAGTTTGAAATATTAATTTCGCGAAATCCTATGTTCAGCTTTGACTTAAAAATTAGGGCTCAAACACCCCTTATAGCTCCAGAATGCTCGTTTTAAATTCGGTTCTCCCGGTAGGAGCGCAATTGGAACAAATTTTGATGAGAGT
>JASAND010004618.1:0-14583 GCA_030248195.1 Trissonchulus latispiculum
GGTCTCTCTGTGTAAGCTCCTCTAGAAAGTAGTTACATGAAGTTTGACTACATCACTGTCCTAATTGCAAGCTTTAAGGTGGCGCTTGCATTATCGGGTTTATTGATGTAAAATTTGGAGAGATTGTTACATTTTGACGAAATTTGAAGTGAATCTAGTTTGGTTACCGGGCAATTTCGCCGCGAAATTTCAGCAACTGAGAGCACGTGATTGGGTAGCTACCATTATGGCTTAGAAATTCGAAATTTAATTAAAGCTCCGTATAACAATTTAGAATACGTTTTGTGAAAGAGCATAAAAAGAGTTTTACAACGATGTGCATATCTCTTCTGTACGTGGTTTCTATCAAAAGTTACGAGCGGTTGAAAATATGACAAAATTACGTTGACCATTCCCATTGTGAATGGCAAAGTAAAAACTAATGTTCGAAAATGAATTCCACAGGGTTTTATTGATGCGTTTATGTTGGATTTGTTTATAATTCTATGAAATACACTAGGAAACCTATTAAAAGTATAATGTGTGCGTAAAACAGAAGCGACTAGTGCGAAATTTTTCAAATTTATTTTCTCATAAATGCTTCAACCAAGCTTGTTCAAATTTTGCATGTACGTTTATTGGTGAGGCGCGCAGGGGCAACTTTTTTAGTTTTTGTTTAAAACCTATATTCCGTGAAATATTGATTTTCAAAGATTTTGAACATAAATAACTTTCTCAAAATTGCATAAATCGAGAAACTGAAAAACTTGCCCCTGCATTAGGCTTATTTATACACTTGTGCAAAATTTGAGCTAATTTCATTTAGCCGTTAATGAATGACGCTGTTTTGAAATTTAAACTTATCCCTGTTGTGTAAGTCGCAAGCCAAGCATTGGATTCTTCATGTTACATAAATCGTGAGTATTTGACACCAGCTACCACTGCTGAAAGTTTGAAACAGATTGGTTGATAAATGAACTCAGGAGAACCGTTCCCGGTAATGCAAGCGCCTCCTTAAGATAATGTATCATTTGCTATATATAAGTTATGGCGCTTTGAAAATGACTGCTGTAAAAGATACCACGGTTACCAAGGTTCTCCTGAATTCATTTCTCAAGCAATCTATTTCAAACTTTCAGAAGTGGCAGCTGGTGTTAAATACTACCAATGTGCAGTTTGCAGAATCCAATGCTTGGTTTCGACTTACACAACAGGGACAAGTTCGAATTTTCAAAACGACATCATTCATTAACGGTTGAATGAAAATAGTCCAAATTTTGCACAATTCTGTAAATAAACCTAATGCAGGGGCAATTTTTTCAATTTTTTTATTTGTGCAATTTTGAGTAATTTATAGATGTTCAACAACTTTTGAAATCAATATCTCACGGAATATAAGTCTTAAACATAAATTAAAAGATTGCCCCTGCGTATCCTTCCAATAACTGTGCATGCAAATTTGAGCGAGTTTGGTTGCAGCATTTTTCCGTCTAATCTGTTTTGTTTTGAACGCATATTAAGCTTTTGCATCGCGTATTTCATAAAATAATATTAAACAAATCCAACACAAAAGTATCATCAAACCCGGTAGAATTCATTTCAGAACGAGTAATTTCACTTTGCCCTACGCGATGAGAATGGTAAATGGAAGTTTATCAAATATGTACTCAACCGCCTGTAACTTGTGATAGAAACCAGGTAGAGAAGAGATATATATGTGTCGTAGTGAGAATAGCTCTTCTGTGAAATTAGCAATTTCACTGGTTGCTGCCTGTGAAACGGGCAATTGGCATTTTCACGCATGAAACTGGCAATAAAAGGGAAAGGCTAGATTTTCAAGGCAGACAAAGCCAAACTAGTACTAGAATACAAGATTTGAGGGCGCCATTAAAAATTTAATGAGAGTTAAAACAAATTACTTACAACGTAACAGGTGGTAATGACATTGTATGAATTTGAAATGAATATGAATATGAACTTTGGCCCAGACTGTAACAAACTGTTTTCTTATACCACAAGTACCGTATATTCGTCGTATGTTTACCTCATTCTTTACCAGCATATCAGATATTTTGTGATTTCAATAATTTCACATTTGTATTTTAAAGTAATAATAAAGTAATCTAATAACATAATAATTTCCCTTGCATGTTTCGAAATGAAAATTGTTTTAAAACTAATTGTTTTCAATATAAATTTTACTTTACTTTACTCTTTCAAATATTTTTTGGAAGGAATAATGAGGGATTTTAAGATGTACTACAGGAAATGTTGATATACTTGAAGTATGTATTGTGAGGTATTTCCCTACAGCACAGATCAGCAATTTCACGAAGTTGCTGGTGCCCCTGTCACGGTGTGATTTTTCCCCCTTGAAAATTTTCCCCCCGGAAAGATTACACCGGTGTGGATTTTCCCCCCGGAAAAATTACACCGGTGTGAATTTTCCGGGGGGAAATTTTGCACCAATGCAAGAAATAATGCAGATTTCTGTTTATAAATTGAGTTTGGATCATAATCGAAGGTACTAATTATGCTTTGAAGATGGAATATGATTAGTGTAATCCGCCAAAATAATTACTCATTATAATAGTTCGACTGATATATGTAGAGATACAAAATTAAATCGAAATATATAATAAATAAATTTTTTTGAAAAATCAAAAGATTTGTAGGATTGATTATAATCATTATTGTATTCAATTGCTTAGGTATTCTGCATTTAATAAACCTTATAAGGATGAAATGCTTAAGTAAATAATAACTTCTAATCTTTCTTAGGTTTCTAATATTTTCATGTTTTAATTTTTTAAATAAAAATAAATAAATTGAAATATTGCAGATTTTATCTCCGAGCTCAAATCTTTATGTAGGGCAAAGGTATAACAAGAATAATAATAATCAATTAAATTAAAATTTATTTTTTTAGTTTATTTTAGAAAATTTATTTTTTTAGTTTATTTTAGAAAATTCATTGAATTAAGCTGAAATAAAAATTTTCAGTTTGCAAATTGAAATCTCAATTAATTGAAATTAATCTAAATTTTCCAAGTTAACCTGAATTTTGTAAACTTTCCTTTCAAAATTTCCCTAAGGAAAGATTTCACCATTGAGCTGTGGTTGAACTCTGAGACTAAAATTTCCAAAATTTCAATTGTGTTTTTATTTTACTAAGAAAGATACTTATTTAATAAGATTAGAAATTAGCAATGATTTAATTGAACTTTATTAGCTATTATTATTTAATTGAATGATTCTTTATTAGCTTTTATCGAATGCATTGATTGCTGCATTATGAATCATTTATGATTATTGATAATTTATGCTTATATAAGCAATAATTTATGATTATATATCTATGAAATAAACAAAAATAAGTTTTAATTTGACCTTATACCTTTTCCTGCTTAACGGCTTGGGCTCGGAGATAAAAGTTTCCAAGCTTTAATTTATGCATATATTTTCACTTAGAAATAAAATCATAAAATATTAGTGCATAAGAAATATTAGAGTTGGCTTTTATCATAAAATTTTTCTTTATTTTAAGGTTTATCAAATGCGAAATAAGCAGTAGAATATAACAATAATTTTAATTAATCCTTCAAAATTTCTGGTTTTTAAAGAATTTTTATTCATTATATATTCAATGAAGTTGATTTTGTATATGAGTTATAATGAGTAATTATTTTGGCATTTCAGCGTTTGAGGTTATCGTATTCCACCATCAAAGCATAATTAGTTGCTATATTTATGAGCAAAACTTAATTCATAAACTGAAATCTGCATTATTTCTGGCTTTGGTGCAAAAATTCCTCCCGGAAATTTCACACCGGTGTAATTTTTCCGGGGGGAAAATCCACACCGGTGTAGTTTTTCCGGGGGGAAATTTTACACCGGGGGAAAAACTGCACCGTGACACCCCCACCGTTTCTGTTGTCACGGCTTTTTGTAGTGACTAACAATACTGACATTATAGAAATTAGTATAGTGACACATTGTGCGAATTCATAAAGCAAATATTTTGTTTTCTAATACTATAATAGTTTGACATTGTCAGCCTTGAAATTCTAGCCTTTCTCCCTTATTGCCAATTGCCCGTTTCACAGGCAGCAACCAGTGAAATTGCTAATTTCACAGAAGAGCTATTCTCACTACGACATATGCATAGCGTTTTAAAGTTCGTTTTATGCTCTATCATGCTGGGCATTCAAATTTATCATATGAATCTTTTTGGTTTTTTAAGCCATGAAGATCCGCTCATGGCTTCTAAACTGCCGAAAATTTGTCAACGATACAATACCAACAACCAAAGTAGGCTCCTTCAGAATTTCTCCAAAATTGAACAATCTGTCCAAATGTTACATCAATAATCCCGATAGTGCAAGCGCCACCTTAAAATAGAATAGATATGCCCATATTTCTATCATATTCCCTGTTATTTGGTACGAGTTCGGTGGGCATGATACGTTCCTTGGCTTTTGGTTCTAGTGTTTTGAATTGGTCAACTCTGCTTTTGACTTTATGCAGTGCCCATGCTAATTGATGAAAATTTTAGCCGTTTGCTTGGGCACGCCTAGTGACGCATTCCATTCCCTATTTTTGTTGTGTTTCTTTGCATTTCGTTTATTTTCCTTTCAGTGTTGTTATTTTATCTGCCTTGCCTCCTTTGTTGGATAGGAAGGATTCCTCTAAGTTTGCCTCGATGATTCTCTATGGAGGCTTTTTGTCGGGCAGCTACATATATACGTTCCCTTGAAGCGAGAATTGTTTGTGCCATAATTCCATAGTTATACTACTTCGATATACTCGTACCTATTTTGTCGCCTTATATTGTCATTGTGATTTTTCTTTTTTCACTGATTCGTGATTACTTTAATCAGTTTACATCATTCCGCCATGACTTTATTGGGCCCACTGGTGTAGGTATGGGAGAGCCAGGTAGGGAATTCCTCCCCCCAATTTGCCTTTTTCAAACTTTTAGTGAAAGCAAGCAAGTCTTGTTTACGATTTGATAGATTGCATTAATTAGCTGTCGTCATTGCCAGTTGTCTCATCGAAGTTGTTGCTCACTATTTCATTACCTTTCGTTAGTTTACAATTTTACAATTTCAAAGTTTACTATTGTCAAGAGTACATAATACATAAGAGTATGACAGCTGGCATACTCTATGTATTATGAGCTCGCTACATCCGATGCGCGCTATCGGCTGACCCACCCCCATAAATCAGACCCCCCTCACCCCGCCCCTATACATGTACGGCGTCCAAACGGGGGGTCGGGCTCGTGCTTGTATATTTTGTACACAGATGTGTAAATCATACGTGCTTAAACCCCATACACAAATTGGGGCCCCGTCAAGTTTAACATGTAAGTATACTAACATAGACCCCGACCCCCCGTTTGGACGCCGTACATGTATAGGGGCGGGGTCAAGGGGGGGTCTGATTTATGGGGGGGTTAGCCGAGCCGATAGCGTGCAGAGGATGTAGCGAGCTCATAATACATAGCGTATGACGCTTGTCATACTCTTATGTATTATGTACTCTTGCTATTGTGAAGTTGAAATTTGAACTCATGTGATGGATTTTAAATTGGTGGTAGACTATTAGGTGCTTTTATGATCTGGAAGCTAACTTTCCTTGTCTTTCTTATATTTTTTCAAAATTTATATTTGTCTTTGCCAATGAGTAGCCAAAATTATATCGTTCATTTTCCTACAGTAATATATAAGTAAACCGAAAGTTTCATATCCAAATTTGCGAAGTCTAGCTGTCAGTACAAGTGATGACTAAGAAATAACGTGACTGTACGCGATTGTGTAAATTTGGAGGAAAATGTTAAAGGGAAATTACCACAGAGAAATAGTTACCGTCATCACACCAAAAGCTATCGATAACATAGTTGAACAAAATCCGAAGCTGTCCAGCATTAAGATTGTCGACTGTCATTTCCGTGGGCATCTTCAGGAAATATATACCTATGTACCAAGTTACCGCTATTTTACTGAAATTTAACAATATGATTTGAAACTCTCCAGTAGTGGCAAGAGTACATAATTCTGTACCAGTTTTAAGCGTGATGGAAGCGTAAGTTCCATCCAAATTGATCACTAACTTAGAAGCTGGTCAACACTACGGGTTTTAATTCTAAAATTCTGCAGACACTCATTAATCAGTGTAAGAATCTGAAGTTAATCAGTTCAGGGTCTTCCAATCCAATAGGCTTGGATTTGTTCACCTGCCTTGACAACCTTTCGCTCATCCGAACTGGGAGGCAAACAGAGCAATAGATTGGCAGCAGAGCTGCAGTTGAGCAATCGACTGCTGATTTGATTGGGATCCGTTAATCGAGCAATCGGACAATAGTCCGTCTCAGTACCAATGACCCTGGTCAAAAAGGCACGACAGAATTCTGGCCTGGGATCCAGCTTCCAATCTTCTTCAAGCTATAAAAGAATTACAACGATGATTTCTCCCTATAAATCAAGTGGCATAGTATGAGTATGCCACTAGGCACACTCTACATTATCAGAGCAAAGTCTACGCTCTGTTCGCTAAAGTAGAGTTGGGACCGGTTCCATTAGAACCGGTTGGAACCGGAACCGGAACCGAACCGGAAGGAATTTTAGAACCGGAACCGGAACCGGTAGGATTTGGAACCGGCCGGTTCCACTCTTCAAAATGAACTTGAACTAATTTTTGCAGGAGTTTAAATTTTGCAAAAGCTGGAATTTGTGGTTGCCATTCAGTGTTGCCATTCATTCATATTATCTTTCTCAAACTAGTGACTGAAATTGAAACTAAAGATCTAGCTTGAACTGAAACTAAACAAATTTAGACCTGAAGGCGAAATATGTAGGATGAGACAGATAATAATTAAGAATTTCAAACTAAACGTGAAATGAAGGTACAATTATTGCCACTGAAACTGAAGCTGAAAGTCCATAGAATAAATTTAGAGCCTAAACTGGAAACGACATAGATTCAGCTTCCACTGAAGGTGACACAAACTCCCCACTTCCCCTTTTCAGGTGATCGAGGCACGTTTCAGCTTTCGCTGAAGCCGAGGCATAGAATTAAGAGAAATTTCAAATATTTCTTTGACTCAACATTAGTGACATTATCCCATCTGAGTTAAGACAAAAATTAAATGTTAAACATACTTGAAAAATATTGCAAGGGAAAAAATCTACTTCCTTTATTCTGGAATTTCGTAATTTTTTGTTTTTATGCTTCTGATTTTTCAAATTTTGTTAAGTAATTTTATGTGTCTCACAAAATGCAGTTGTGAAAACGTCTCTAAATTAATTTTAACGAATTGTTGAAATTTTCTGTTCTAAAATTCCAATTGTATTGATGAAACACGGGCACTTTCGTTCAGACGTGA
The DNA here is from genome assembly GCA_030248195.1 of Trissonchulus latispiculum. NCBI lineage: Eukaryota > Metazoa > Nematoda > Enoplea > Enoplida > Ironidae > Trissonchulus > Trissonchulus latispiculum. Next base: position 7,367 of record JASAND010004618.1, read on the forward strand.
CCGATACGGACGCGAATGAAAACTTTAACCAGCTTACATATCTGAATATTAACCTCATAGAAAAGATGAGAGCCCGATGGGATGTAGTCGGAAATTGAGTATATCTTCTCAAAAAATTGGTAAATGGAAGGTGGTGTTGTCAGCAAGCAAGATTGAAGCAATATTTTTAAAAAAAGTAGTAAAGTAGTAAATTTTACAGGAGTAGAAAACTTCGAAATTTGAGTACTTAATTTCTCATTTTTAAGCTGTTGATATCTGAGACGAAAGTCAACCAAAGTTCAAGTAATGAACAGCCTGTTGAAGTAATCTGTTAGCTATTTTGTTTAATCAAGCGACTGTACATTTCTTCGTTAAATATAACTTTAATATATATGTTTTTCTTTCCAATTTGGCTTTCAGCTTTTAAATATTTTAAATGCATTTAAATTTTTTGGAAACTATTTGCTTCTTTCGAGACACTGTACTCTTTTTAAAGAAATAAAAAATTTAAGCTCCAGTATAACTCAATTCTCAGTAGGTACGTTTTACTGAAACGTTGTGCAGTTTTACAAGATTCTGTTCAGAAGGCGCTGTCTGCATGTAGATGCACAGTAGAATCTCACCGTTAATTATCGAAACAATTTGCTCGACCATACTAAAGTTTTAATTTTTTTACAAGTTTTAATGTATGTTGTGCATATAGTAACAGCATTTGTTATGGAGCAAACTCAAACTAAGGCAAAAACTTTAAAATTCAAACTAAACAAAAACCCAGTTGGTTATTATCGCATTACCTATTCCAATTGTTTTGCAATATTGCTTTATAATTTTGATTGTATAACCCCTGCTGGGAGCCTCCATCCACTATGAAGTAATGTTAAAATGTAACTACGAATTTTGTACTTGGAACCGGGAACCGGAAGCTAGAACCGGAACCGGAACCGGAACCGGTACTCTAGAACCGGAACCGGAACCGGAACCGGTTTTGAAAATTGGAACCGGTCCCAACTCTACGCTAAAGGCTGGATGACAACCCGGGAATTAGACCCATCACTTCAAAGAAATTCGCACGCTACATGTGTTCTAAAGCACGAAGCAGGCACAAAATTCCCTAACAGACTGCCTGTATTTCGAGCTTGCTAAAACTTAATACTGAGCATATCGGATGTTTAAAAATCACCATCCAAAAGGGATGGGTGCGTAATTTCAAATCAATACATTACAGTCTTAGCACTCTGGAACAAAAGTACAGGATTAGAGTTAACAAACAATGCTATTGCAAACAAAGAGCGTGAATTTGGCATTGTTTAGAACCAGGTAATGTAAAGCATCATTATCTTACAGCCACACTGAGTTTATTGGGAAGAAACTGTGCATCTCCACAAAGTCGTCGCAGACACGGCAACACAAACAACTGCGCAGTCACCCAAGCAGACACAGGATTCCCTAGAAAAATAAAACTAACATCATGAGGAGTGGCACATTGACGGCTTAAGCCCGGTTCATACTTCTGTCCGTTTGTCCGTTTCTGTTGTCCGTGTGTCTGTTTGTCCGTTTTAAAAACTGATTCATACTTCTGCTATTTTGATGCTTTGATGTTTTGCTGTTTTGCTGCTTGTCCGTTTGTCCTTTTGTCCGTTTGCAGGGTTGATTCATACCTTTGCTGTTTTACTGTTTTGCTGTTGTCCGTTTGTCCGTAAGGGTTGTCCGTTTGAACTTGAGCAATGTTTAACTTTTTCCGTTTGTCCGTATGCAACAACCAATCGGAAACGACCAGAACTATCACGTGCTTGCTAAATAAACGTTTGTATTTGATTCTTGAATGGTTTTAAGATTAAATAGTTGAAATATTGACAGTATTATGAAATTGTTTTCAAAGATAACTTGATTTCAAAGTTTTGAAGGTTTTTGAAGAGAATGACATTTATAAGTAACATAATGCTGTAGCCAATCAGCATGAACAGAAAGTGTCAGGTGACTCGAAAACAGAAACAGCAATCCAGCAATACAGCAAAAGTTTAAATAGTGTATTACAACCGAAAATAGGCACCATCAATACGGACAAACGGAAACGGACAAACGGACAATCAGCAAAATAAGTATGAACCACTTTGTCATTTTTAAAAACGGACAACCGGACAACCAGACAAACAGACAAACGGACAAAAGTACAAACGGACAAACGGAAAATAAGTATGAACCGGGCTTTATTCCATCAGTGTTCTGAGTTCAGGAAATAATTATTTTCAACTCAGACTTTTTGTAACAAAAAGCCAAACCAAAGGATTTCAAACTTTGATCTATCTTCAACAGTTGTTACAAACAGAGGACACCCCCAGGCTGTTCTTACCAGGCAATCCAAACCACCACTTCATTTTACCATCCAGAACTCCTGTGGCAAATGTAGTTGGCTTTCTGAAACAATTCCACACAGACTAGAATTATTCTTAAAAGTAAAGCACTAGCTGTCTCTCAAGTCAACAACACCCAATTCTTGCAAAGGCTTGTAACGTCAGCCGTGAGACGACCTCAGTAAGAGTAAGCAACAAGAAAACAGTTCAGTTTCTGCTTATCTAACTTTGATGTTCATCCTTTCGCAGAAAAATCAACCTTAACACAACACAAATGAAATGGGATGCGACTCTTTGGACTCAGAACAAAACTCAGCTCGAAACGGGAAGGGGGGATCTGAATAAAATACCCAAAATGGTTTGAGAAATTAAGATTTTCCTGTACATAATATCGAATACTCAATACTTTCAAAATTGCGTAGTATTTACAAAACAAAAACAAAACCTCACTAAGAAGTAGCCGTTCGCAGTCAGATCTATTTAATGAATTGTTTACACAGAATACAAAAATGATATCACCCCGTATTGTTAAGTTTTATTAATGTTCAAGTTTGCATATGCAAAGGTGCAATTAAAGTTCAGAATAACAGAAAATTTATTTTACATCAAGAAAATGAGGTAAACGCGGGCCAGCAGGCGGATCCACGAGGGATACAAGGCATTAATCACAGAGAAATAATGAAAAACGCCTGCCTGCAGTCACTAAGGCCGGACTGTTCGGACTAAGGCTTCGGACTTAGTGACTGCAGGCAGGCGTTTTCATTATTTCTCTATGAGAAAATTAATTTTAAAAGCATGCACTCACCCCGGTTTCAAGAATACTCGGCCGAAGTGTATTGTGAATTTGAAATGTTGCTGCAGAACAGTTTTCAATAAATCCTAAAAGTAAGACGTGTACCATAAAATCAAATAAAGAAATATTAATAGATTGCAGGCTTTGGCTAACTACCCCTCCCCACCCAACACACGTATAGTCAGACCCGGGAAAACATCCCCATATAAGGGTAAAAACGGTGCCGCCTTGGAAGCCTGGCAGGCCGAGTGAGTGAAACTAATGTGTACGGTAGAGAGCCTCGTCTGGTGCCACCCTAGGTTACCACACTCTGTATGAGAACCCTGGGTTTGGGCTAAATAGAAAGTTTTCAGTATGTTTTTAAAGTTGACCTCCCAAAACCACCGCCAAAAACTAAGGGTCATAATTTTCAAGCTTCTCTTGCTAGCATGGAGAGACTCCTGGCTCCAATACTTGGCGTGTAGGTTTGTATTGGCCCCCAGTATTAACACACAAGACACTATATCTCCTGCTGCATCGGGGCTTCAGCAGCTGACCATTTTTACCCCCAATATTTCGCCGCTGATCGGGTAAAAATGGTCAGAACCCAGCAAAAAGTTTGCTCTGAAGCAATATGGGGATTTTAATGTATTTAGAACTCATAAAAAGCATCGATTAAGCCTTAACATTTTTTAAATTAGTCAAAAACGACCATTTTTGAATATTTTTCAAAAATGGCTATTTTGCTTATGAAACCTGATTGGTTGGTTGAACTTTTCAAATGGATAAAAATCGTTACCAATTCATTATAGTTTTATGGCTAAATATACTAAATTTGATGCGCTCTTTCACCTGGATGCATCAAATCTACTCCAGCTTTAATATTTTGGGGTGATTTTTTTATACCACAAGCCATTTTTTGCCATTTTGTCAGGTAAAAATCATGGATTTTTATTAATCTGAGAACATGTGGAGCTAGGGAAGATTTTAATACCTGAATCGATAGAGGGGAGTGCCGGGCACTTACACGCCAAACCGCTTCGAGATTGGCCAACATTTGCGAAAGTTAGAGGCTTAAGTCGAAAATCGTTTTTTCCCGGGTCTGACTATAATGGAGATAGGAAGTCATGCAGTAAAGTATTACTGATAGCCACTTCAAGTAAACATTAACAGTATTGCACACACAAACAGAAATAACAGAAAGAACGAGCCATTACAGCACCAGTGGTGATCCGAAAAAATCCAATCGACAACCTTCGGTCAACTAAAAGTTAACTAACTACGCTCTCTCCGATTGAGTCACTAGGACACAATAGAAAAAAGTGTAAGTTAAGCAGTGACTTAACGCAAAATCTGTGGTGAGACGGGAGGTTGGTAAAAAAATTTTAAATACGGACCCTTTAAGATTTAAATGGGAACTTGCACTTTACAGTGCCAGCAAAGTTTAGTCTAACGAGTTTATGTACCATATTCGATAATGCAACATACCTTTTCTCCCATCGAAACACCGCCACTTGTAACAACAACATCACAATTTTCATAGGCTTTACTAAAGTTTTCAATCAGGTGTTCCTTCCTGCAAAATAATAAGCAGTAGCAAACTTAAAAAAATTAAAATTTCCGAAAACAAAAACTTAATTACGTGCGACCACTTTGTTGGGCGTCCGAAAGTGCTGAAAAATTCAGCCCCATTTTCACTAAATTTCCCGGACTAAGAAGTTCATTTAACCTTCACAAGTTTTATATTTTAACCTTTTAAACTGAATATTCAACCTAAATTTAGATAACACTGTGCTTTGTTTCCGCCATTTTCGAAATCTCATCCCTTCAAAACCAAGTTTTAATGACGAAAATTATTAAAAATTTAGAAAAGAAACTTACGTATCGGCAATAATTCCGGCATAGGTAGCTACAAAGTCAGCCTGTTTCAACAGCAACGACAACATAATACCATTACTGTCTCGAATCTTCCCGTAGGGAAGTTTTCCCGACTCACAGAATCTGACCAGCTAAACACAAAAACATTTTAACGTTGTTTCTTCCTTATATTAATGATCTTGTAGATTCTATCCCTAATTCCTCGTGGTATGCAGATGATTCTAAGATTGTGTCTTTGGGTCCGCAGCGGGAACTAAGGCTTCAAACTGGGTTAGACTTATTCTTTGGGTGGGCAGATGATTGGCAGGTGTTTATTTCGACTACCAAATCTTTCATATTGCATATGGGGAGAAACAATCCGAAAGCCGTTTACCACATTGGGTCTGCTCCGATTGCTTCGGTTGAACATTGCGTGGACCTGGGGGTTTTGATGGAATGGGACTTACAATTTTCTCAACACGTGAATGGTATCGGCACAAAGGCAAACGCAAACAACGGGCAACTAAGGCAAATCGTGCTTTAACCTTGATTCTTAATAACTTTGTTTCTTTGGAGAGTTCTGTGCGATTAAAGTTGTACATGACTTATGTTGTACCTATTCTGTCATATGCGAGTGACGTTTGGAGTCCATACCCACTGAGGGACATTGATGCAATTGAAAAAGTTCAAATCAGACTTTGTGGTTCTCTGATTACCCCGGGAGTGAGAACTTATGCTGAGCGATGTAAACATTTGCGTCTGATTCCTCTCGAGTTGCGAAGACTGTTTGCCGACCTCTGTTTAGTATATAAGATTATAAATGGAAAAGTTATTATTCATCCCGAATCTATCTTTGTTTCTTCGAATGAATATAGAACCAGGGGGCACTGTTTAAAATTAAGGAAACACAGGTTCAGGACCAACTCTAGAAAGTACGCTTTTTGTAATAGAATTGTCAATCCTTGGAACTCTCTGCCTGAATACGTTGTTACTGCACCTTCTTTGGGCGCTTTTAAGCTAGGATTACATGAATCAAAGCTGCTTTTGGCTAGACATTTGAAACGTTTCTCTGATTGTGTTTGAAGTTGACAGTATCATATTCCGTTTTCGTTTGTGTAACGTACGTAATACTTGATCAGATTTTGTATTACTACTCTTCTGTTTTTGATTCAGTATATGCTTGTTGCTGATGGATTTTTGTCGTGCGCTTGTCCTTTTCCGTTGAAGTAAATTTTCTTCTTCTTCTTCTTCTTCTTCTTCTTTTGGACAAGACTTAGAAGAATCTCTCACGGTAAACAATTCATCTCATCTGCAGTGCAGTTGTAACCCCGTTCCTAGGTGGAGTCACTCTGAGCCGTGTCGACCTTACAAAAGTTACCCTGTAGGTACTTATATACCCCTACTTAAGTCCAAGGTACGGCCTCACCTTCTGTTGTTGGTTTCCTCGTAGCGTCCAATTGGCAACACGTCAGCGTCTGCAGGTCCTCCGCCGTAAATCACTGGTCCACTCCAGCAGTAATAGGTGAACCTCCGCCGAACTCGTAATCAGATCCAAACCTCCGCCGAACAGACAAAATTCTCAAAGTTCTCTTGGGTCTCTACTAAGCTGACTTAACTGCTACTGCACTGCACTTAGCCGAAGAAAAGAAACACCGTTTCAAAATTTATTTGAGCGCAACCGCTCGCTAACAAGACAGACCCAAGACTGAATAGCAAAACGCAAAACTCCACTTTACAACAGCATATATTTTGACTAGCCTAAAAGGCCAACTTTAACCCACTCAACGCTTACCAAGAGAAAAGCAAGAAGCTATATTAGATAGTTTCGCACATTGATATATAAAAAGGTATATACTAAACTAGCGACAGAGAGGGGCCTGGCCCCAGAGAAGCTAACAGGACAAACTACGTACTGAATAACAATTAGGATATACATATATAGTACATCACACACATAACCACACTTATACACTGCAATCATACTAACAAGCAGACACACAATTAATCAGCACACACTATTTTAGAAGATAATAGAGAACCCCCCCCCCATGATTAAGAAAGTTATGATAGATACCCCGTTTATATTAGTCGAAATAAAGAGTTAAGGAACTTTAGACCAAAAGGTGAAAGATTAAAATCTAATATTGTTGAGACTAAGAGAGAAGAAGTTGAGACTGAGAAAGAAGAAACAAGATAAATTCGTACACGACTTAGACCAAACTACAACGACGCAATAATTATGACAACACACATACCGT
>JASAND010004619.1:0-16044 GCA_030248195.1 Trissonchulus latispiculum
TTACACATGATGAGAAGCCCCCGAAATTCTGCCCTTAGTGCCCGGTACACTAGAGCCAAGAGTCCATGATTTTCTTCTATATATTGGAAGAAGAGAAAGCCACTAGAGGGCTCCTCTTCTTGGCATTGCGTAACGGTGCTCCAACACAATACGCGAATGTTCCCCCGTTTGGGGGGAGGGTCGACAGGTATACCCTCTCCATTTGGTGGAGGTTAGTCGCAAGTGGTCCCCGTTTGGAGGAGGGGGGTCGCTGCAAGAGGTCCCTGTTTGGGGGGGATCGGTCAAGCAGGCTAAGTTTGGCTCATTCTGATTGGCTGTTGGCGCCCCCCCCCCAAACGGGGACCACTTTTTGTGACCCCCCCCCCCCCCGGAACCGGGACCCATTTTCGAATAGAACAAAAACTACCGTAATCCTTCGCTAGACCCCCCCCCCAGACGGAGGGGGGGGGTTTCTGCAATCTGATTGGCTGTTGGCTACTACCCCCACCAAACGGGGACCTCTTTTCGGCTACTCCCCCCTCCCCCCCCCCCACCAAACGGGGGAACATTTGCGTATTGTGCATTGGAGTATTGGAGCACCGTTACGCAATGCCAAGAAGAGGAGCCCTCTAGTGGCTTACTCTTCTTCTAATATATAGAAGAAAATCATGGACTCTTGTTTTCACTGTTACGGGTTGGACAGGGTGCTGAAAAGATTAGCTTAAATTAAGCATCAAATAAATTTTAACTCACTTGATTCAATTTATGGTGTGTTTTCTGAAGGCACACGAAATTCCACCTCCGAAGCTTTAAACAGTCACCTCTTCTAGACAGTACGCATTTCTGTTTAGATTATTGCTGTTTCATTTTGTCTTATAAATATTCGGTAAATTTTGTGAAATTTTCAAGTTGGACTTGAACGAAAACTGAACCTGTTTGTTTGATTAAGATTATCAATTTCTTTCCAGTTTTCGGAAGTAGGCAGTTTAAGCTCACAGCTTTGGTAAAGTTAAAGTATATTGTCTAGTCTAGTCAGTTTAGATTGGACTGTCTTCCTGGATGAGCAACAGGTATCAGCAATGTTCAGGTTAAATAATATAATCTTCAGGTTTGCCTGACTTCTGAACCGTAAAATGTCAATGTCTAAATTTGATAATAACATCAATGTTGACGAATTGAACTTTCGAATTAACCTTTTGGTAACGTAAACAGATCCTTTATTAACCCTTTGCTGACATAAACCCTGATTCGAACCATTTTCATTCTTTAGGAACCACAGCTCCTTTCCAGCAGAGGCACTACGAGAGATGCAAAGGTGCCAGCAACATTTATATGACTACGAAGGTTCAGACTATGTTAATCTATTCTTAATAAGAGATGTCCCCCATGCGAAAAAATCAATATTTTCCGGATGCCAAATAATTTTGCTGGGCGAGATGTATTGTGAGCTACTGCATTATGAGTTTGAATCTTACTATAAAATTAGAGATGTAGAAATAGCAATTCCATTTTCTGTATTTGCTATGGTAGGCGCAGTCCTGGGGACTTGGGTACTGAATGATGAGGAGTTTTGTGGTAGCATTAATACTATGTATCATATAAGTATACTTATATTTGACTGCTTGGGCACGATTCCTTATTTGATTACTGGTATACATCACCTTATTTATAACATGAAGTATGTAACTTTTTTCTGCAACTGGATATACTTAATGAGACATACACTATCAAAATTTTTTACGACTATTAGTGTAATGTTGCTGATTGTAACGTCAATTGTTAGGGTATTTGCTCTATGGTTTCCGTTAAGTTACAAACTTGTAAACACTAAAGTATTGTTCTATCTGACACTGTCTATAGGTTTCTGCTTGCCTGTTTCTCCCCGATGTTTTCTCTCGTAATTATGCAGGAGCGTACATGCAGATTGGGGAAGTCATGGAGTACAGGCTAACGGTTACTCCATTTATGTCTTCAAAAACTAGAACAAGAATAGTCACGGCACAGTTAGTAATTTTTGTTCTTTGTTGCTGCAGTCTAGTTGCCAGTAACCTGCTGATCATTACAGGAATGTTGAAAACACGGAGAAATATTAAGAAGTTAACCGCTGAAAGCGCTGAGCAAACTAGACGAAACATAAGCATGAGTATTTTACTACTGTGTGTATGTATACCGTACATCGTATACGCATTGCTAAACATTGCCTATGAAATTGTATTAACCTACAAATTTGAGCATTCTACGATTCGTTATAGCATGAATTATTTTTTCGATAATTACAACAATGATGAAATTCTTAACGCTGCCTCAACTGAACGATTTTATATCGGATTTTATCTTTGGTGTCAAGTGGTGTACATCACTAATCACTCTGTAAATTTCTACTTATATCTCTTCTTTCACAGTCGCTTCAGGGCAACTTTTTTCAAAAAGTTTGGAATTGTAATAGAGTCTAGCAAAACTGTTCCTCAAACTTCAGCTAATGTCATAGTGGGATCATTAGGAGGACCTGGTGCGACCAAATGAAGATTTATCTTTCCGTAACGAAACTTAATGTATCAAGTTTATTAAAACAAGAAAACATACAAATAAACGCAGGGATACTGGGGGTCCCCAACTTGGAGCTCCCCCAGAGGGATTACTCCATTAGAATCCGCTTTGTTCGGATCATCTTAGGCGAATTACCAGAAAATACTATTTTGGCGGTCATCAGCCGCCGGTGCGCCTCCTGCTCATACCTGGTGGGTGGCCACTAAACTCTTCTGTTACATGTTTCATACAACATATGCAAGCGGTAATGCTCGGCTTCTAAGATTACTAGCAACTGCGAAATATCACAAATACAAATTCTGTCAAAATTTTTAAGTTTAGAAGCTTAAAGCTGGTTAGGTTAGATCATCGTCTTGAACAGACCCTGGTATATTGCATGTAGCCGAAATTCTGAGATTCTGAATTGAATTTTGATGAATCAACGTTTGAATTTTGACCATGTCTGGCGTAACCGTTATCAGTATTACTTGTACACTTGTTTCACATTATCGTCATTCGTAAGCCTTGTTTGAGAAGCAATGTATCTGTCGTAGTCACATAAAGTGGAGTGATAATTTCTGACTTTCATGAAGTGTCAGACAGATAGCGTAATGGCTTGTTGAACAACTTTATTACACTATCTGTAAGGTCATTTCTGACTTTTCATGAAGTACCGCAATTTGTGGCGTAATGGACAAAGTTATAACAGTCAAACATAAACAGATTGTTAACATGAGAAAACATTTTGCATTCGTAATTACGTGAACATGCTACAGATGCATGCTAATTGGCACCAGTGTTAAAATAAACGAAGTAATATGAATTATCATGAAAAATTAAACTAATTAATAAGAAAACAATCAGGTGACGCAATTCCACATAAATTATGTTAGCAATGAAGAATTTTGTAAGTTAAAGAACCAAACATAAAATGAACAATTTTATAATGCAAATAGCGTAAAATAAATCCTATAAATTCCACTGAAAGCATAACTAGGGGGAGCACGATAGCGCTCCCCCTAGAATAGGAAAAATTTGACGCAATGTGTACAATCTGGACATTGTTTGGCCTGTGACCAGCGGAGGAGTGGACCGATCGGGCTGAGACTTGGTGTGTGAAGAGCCTGTGGGCAGGGGTACATGCTGTGAAAATTGGCCCCCTAAGCAGGCCGCGTTTCTCTCCAATTTCCCCCAGGGGTGCAGGTCGGAAGACCCTTCAGAGCCCTACTATTTTAGGTTTTTTTGTACAAAAAGTTCCTCAATTCCGGGGAAATTACTTTCCGGGGTTCCCGGACCTCCCCCCAGATGGCTCCACCCCCCCCCCCGCCCCCTCGGTGGGGACCCCCCAGGTGACCCCAAAAAAAACTGACCCCCCCCCCCAGGTGACCCCCAAAAAAACTAAGTCCGAAAATAATTGCACTTTGAAATAGAACGGAGCGAGCGAAGCCGGGCTCTCATATGGCCCGTGTGGCATGGCCCAAGGGTGAAGGTCTCCAGGAAGCGAGATGGTGCTGCTCTGTGGTCTGTGGTGCCCTGGCCAGGGGTCACTAGTTAACGTGTAAAAGGGGGGTCAGGGCCTACGGAGTAGGCACCCCTATACATAAGAGCTGCTGGACTGAGGTTTCGTATTCGAATAGGAACCCCTATATGGTGAATCTAAATGGCCCATTAGTTTTGCTCTAGCACCTATCCGTGGGGCTGGGGGGCACCCTGATTGAGGTGGGCCCCAACGGTGTCGCAGGTCCAACTTTAACCTTTAACCATAGAAAGATCCGCTTCAGGTAGAGCTTTCATATTGGGCGTGTGGGGTGGGCTAAAGGGAGCACTACAACATAGGCTATAGTAGATTTTGGCCGGATCTCTGTGGCGCCATCCAGGGGTCCGGACCGTGGACCGGCTCCAAAATGGCCAAAAATCAATTTTTCCAAAAGTGGCCAAGTTTGGTATGAAATGAAAGCCCTTGGTGAGGTGAAAACTTTTTGTCATTGGAGGACCCCTCTAAAGTGTCCCCAGCGCCCTTTCGCACCCTAACCAGGGTCCGGACGTGGCCAAAATGGTCAAAAATCGGTTTTTCCAAAAGTGGCCAAGTATGGTATCAAATGAAAGCACTTGGTGAGGCGAACATTTTTTGTCATTGGAGGACAACTTCAAAGTGGACCCAGCGGCGTGTGGCGCCCTGACCAGGGTCCGCACCTGTCCAAAATCAATTTTTTGAAAGGTTTTCAAGTTTGGTATCAAATGAAAGCCCATATTGAGGCGAACATTTTTTGTCGTTGGAGGACCCCTACAAAGTGGACCCAGCGGCCTGTCACACTCTGACCAGGGTGCGGACCGGTCCAAAATGGTCCAAAATCAATTTTTCCAGACGTGGCCAAGTTTGGCAGCAAATGAAAGCCCTTGGTGAGGCGAACATTTTTTGTCATTAGAGGACCCTTCCAAAGTGGTCCCAGCGCCCTGTGGCACCGTGGCCAGGGGTCCGCTCCGTTCAAAAATGGTCAAAACTCAATATTTCCAAAGCAGTGCCCCGAGCTTCAATGATCAAAATTTTCGAAAACTGGTCACTTTGGTATGAAAAAATTTCTATGTGTAAACCCCCCAGCTCCTATCTTCCCTTAAACCCATCAGCTCTTATCGTCCCTTAAACCCCACTCAATAAACACAATTCTGCTCCTGATTTGTATGTTAAAGTTGTTTTTAGCTTCAGGCTTATACGAGCTTATATATATGTCGTGTTATTTTTGTTTCCCGAATTATGCGCTACGCGTGGAGTCCTCTACTTTTCACAACGAACCTACGATCCTTACCTGACTGATCTCATATGTCAATCTTTTTATTGATACATTCGTCCATCGGTTATCCCCGATTCATTAAACTATTATTTATCCTACAATATTGCCTCCTGTTTTTGGCATTGCGATTCCGTCGTCCTACTGCTTTCAGCTGTATGCCGTGCTCTGCGTTTATCCTAATTTCCGCTGCTCTGAATGCTGTGATTATTCATAATAACAGATTCGTCCCGTTCCTTACCCCTTAGGAAGTAAGTGTGAAGCGGACTTTTTGACTTTGTACATACATTAGGATTGGGATTGAGGAGTAGAGGTTACTGCTGCAAATGAGGAAAAGTATAGGGAAAGCGGATTTGTCAAGTGCTTAGTTTAGGGTAGCTTATGCTGATGTTCATTCCTGCACAAACTTTGACTGTAAATGCCCTGTTACCCACTCTTCAACCTGAGATCCCATGACTGCCATACCTTGCTGTGCCATTCCTACTGTTGCATAAGTCTTCCCTACCTTTGGGTCCCATCCCTTCCTTTGCGTCCGTCCCGTCCCTTCCAGTGCGTCCATTTTTCCGTTGAAAGTACCGCCCAGATGCTGGTTTCCAGAAAGAAATGAGGGAAATTTTAAAGGTAAAGGTTGCTTCTTTGTTATTTTTATTGTTTGCATTTGGTTTGTTCAGTTTAGTAGTCATGATCTACCGGATACTGCATTCTTAGTAAACTGAATGCTTCCGTCTAGCCAAGGCGCAAACGATATTTCCTCCCTGCCGCGGAAAAATACGCGAAACTAGGGGGGGAACATGCCCTTGACGGGCAACCAATAGGCAGAATAGGGAAAGGTGTCAGGAGAGGGAAATTGGTACCTAGTTTATTTAGACGTTAAATACACGGTGCGTGGTCTATAATTGAATATCTGCTGAAGCGGAAAAATGCCATTTCTCAGCGACTAAAAATGATAGAAACCAGCTCTGTACGACGAACAGGGAGTCTGCTCGCGACTAAAACAATTGAAACCATCTCTGTGCGTCGAATATGGAATTTAGTCGGCGACTAATATAATCGAAACCAGCTCTGTGCGTCGAATAGGGGTTCCCTCCGTCCGCCCTATTCGCGCGAACTTTGAAGCTGCATTCAGGCTAATTTATGGGCTTAATTTATATGCAGAGATCTCAAGATTGCGGCCAGACAGCTAAACTTTCCCGTTTTGTTGCTAAACTTTACAGTTTCGACTTGCTATCTGTTGGCGTGCTCATGAGCTAACATTGGGTTTACATTATTTCGTTTTTTGCGTACATAAGATCATAATGCATACGGAGAATCCCCTGCTCCATAAAGTGTTTTTACTCACTCAGTTTATCAAATTGCAAAAGTATCGGGCAACACAAACTAACAATCACAAGTTGGGTGTTGGCTTGAGTTCTGCTTCTACTGATAAGTGTTTAATATATTGTTTTATGAGTTTTATGTATATAATATACACTGTAAATTGCTTAGATGCGTCAGTATATAAATAAATATATATGTATATATATATACACATATTTATGAATTAACATTTCAGTATCTCTCAAATCTGTACTTAAACTTTAAAGTTTACTACTGAAAAATTTGAATTCAGTTTGGAACGACCATCACGGTTGCATACGAAAAAAATGGCAAATTAGCAAGACTGAGTGTCCTTTCTCCAAGTCAGTGAACACAGATGTGATTCGTGAACTGAAAAGTCGGCGTCTAATTCCCAAAAAAACTGAAAAGTTCGCACGAATACGGCGGACGGGGGAACCCCTATTCGACGCACAGAGCTGGTTTCGATTGTTTTAGTTACAGAGTAGACCGCCCATTCGTCGTACAGAGCTGGTTTCTATCATTTTAGAGAAATGGCATTTTTCCGCTTCAGCAGATATTCATTTATAGACCACGCACCGTGTATTTAACGTCTAAATAAACTAAGGTACCAATTTCCTTCTCCTGACACCTTTCCCTATTCTACCTGTTGGTTGCTCGTCAAGGCCATTTTCCCCCTAGTTGCTATGTATTGGTTTAAATGAGTAAACGAGTAACTTCATTTATTTAGTGACAATTCAAAAATAAATAGTCTTTCTTGATTTTAAAGCGTTGACAAATACCTAGCAAACTTAACAGAACGTAAACAGTATCATCTAATTTCTTAAGCAAACATTCTATTACGGGGTCTATTCACGTCATACGTAATGAGAAATATTCCCAAATTAAGTATACCGTGGAATTGTCTCAATTGAGGCATTGCCACGATTGTGAGACACTTCGCCACACTATTGTTCTCTCTGGGTACTTGACCTTAGACTTAAATATTAGGAAAGTGTTCAACTGAAATGTTGAAAGATGGCGGCAATAGGTAAATAGAAGTATTTTTAGTGTGCTTATTATATGTTTGTTATTCTTTATATTGATAGAACTTTTATAAAAATAATAATAATAATAATAATAATGTACAAATAGTAGTACGTAATTAAAAAAATTTTCACTAATTTAAATCACAAAATTGTCTTTATTTTCCTTAAAGAGGAATACGCTTTGATTTAAAAATAAGAAAAAGTTGCAGACAATGCCTATAATGTCAATTTGAAGCTGGTCAAAAATTGTACTTTTCAGAGCTAACAGTGCTTTAGAAGTCCTGACAAACAATGGAAAATTGTATTGGCTAACTACTTTGTTCCAGTAATGTACAAAACACATTTAATACATATATAGTTTATTCTGTCCCCTCCCTTTCCTTCTCGTTTCCAAATGAGTCTAAGTGCCATTCCTTTCGTGTTTACAAAGAGAGCAATTAAAGTGTGGCGAAGTATCCCACTACCCATTGCCACCATGAAAATTCAGACATGACACTTCATGAACTGCCCAATTTGCATTATGTGATTACGACATATATACTGTCACATTTTGCACTGGGGACACGCATGGGACATGGGCGTATGTTCGGTTTGAAACTATAATAAAATTTTTCGAGTTCATGAATTAGATTCTTTAAGTTGTGTGGGAATTAACGGAATGGAAAAATTGTTTCCACTTTTACAGAAAAGTAGCTGGGTTTAAATACAGAATGCTTAGGCTTTAACAGCTCAAAATTCTGTTAGCTCAAAATAATTTGTTTGGAGTTGTTCAGTAAACCATGTTCCTGTGGTCGTCTTCGTTGTAGTTAGCCAGAGTCTAAATAGACATTGTCGTAGTATTTGTTAATGGATCCACCCCTGGGCTAAAGCACCGGGAGCACCAGGTAAAGATGCTACCTATTTTCAACCCCAGAGTTTGGTAGTTCTGGGGCGGATCCCAGGAAACGAAGCAACGAAAACATAGAAATAGTGACAAATTTATAAGATCACACTCAAAAGGAGGGAACTTCCGGCGGCTGGCTTACTGGCCGGCACGGTCATAGCCGGCTTTCGGCCGGTTTAATTCTACTCGGGTCCGACCGAGCAACAACTCTAATGATCAGGGAGAGGAAACTTTAATACTGCAGGTCTGCCGTCATTGAAACATTTGAATCTGTACTACGGTCATTGTGGAGAAACTTAGTGTCAGATGGAGAAAAAGACTGTGTAAAGTTTGACACAACGATTGTTAATAAAACTATGTGAATACTGAATTAAAACGGGTTGACTGTAAAAGATAACGAGACTAAGATCACAGGTTAAAAAGTGGTGTGCACTGACAATACAACAAGACCGTGACCAACTAGAAAGCTATTCTAATAACACGAATATGCTATCAAAATCGCCACAGTACTAGACAAGACTGTCGGAATAAATTCAGAATAATACTTTGAATACTTTCACATCAACAACCATACCAAACCAAGCACAGAAAATTTGAGCAGCACCAGTAAATTTATAATGTATGAGAAACTTAGATGAGAAAATTACACAAAAACCAATCAAAACCCCCGACCGGACATCACTAAACTTTCCGAACAACTGAACTTGTTTGTGGAATTCGCTAGCATACCGACGAATTTAGACATTATTTGAAAAAAAGTTGAGCGTTTGCTATCTCTGAATTATTTCAACCGTATTTATAATTTAAATGTGTGTGCTAACTGCACAACGTTTCTAAGATAACTGCACGCTATCTTCGCAACTGTTTAAGAATGTTTGAAACTTATCAACTATCGTACGCGTCTTTATTTGCAACATCCCGATGTCAAGCGTAGCACTCAAGATATCTGGAAACCAAGTTGATTAAGTATTTCGCTAACACTTGAAACTAAGGGCGGTTTGATGATTTGCAAATTTTTGCAGTTGCAATTTGCAACAATCATTCCAATCGGTGTAGTCGTGTGTCAGCTTATAGCGAATACAGTCTTTGAAAGAAAGGTGTAGTATACATTTTCCCAGGTCTGGCGCAGCAGCCTATGTATAGCATGTATATTAACAATTTGTCAAGAAATACTTAATCAAAGCTGCCATCAAAATATTGACACAGCGGAATCCTATCCCAGTTCTGGCGTAGCAGCCTATCTGGAACGTGCATTTTGAACTAAGTTCTAAACAAATAATTAAATCTGCCATCAAAATCATTGGAAATCTACACCAGCTTTGAAGCAGCAGCCAAATCTTTGCCAATACTAGTAATACTGTACTTTGGTAAGAGTAGTTGTGTTACGGAAGATAATTAATCAAGGCTGAAATATGGTGTTTAGCAGCTAAGTCATATATCAGTAGCCAACTCATTCCAGGAATTGTAATGTTTGTTGGCGTAAAACATCTTTGCCAGGGCACGTCGATCCTGAGTTTGGAGTTTAGCACAACCACTGATTTGACTTTGCACTGTCATAGGGCTCAGTTTTATAACGAAATTAGAAATCCAAATTATCTCTTGACTGTACTCAACGCTTACAACTACCTATAGAACTTAGACTGTTAGCTCACCAAGCACTGACAAATCTTGATCACAGTAAATTGTGATGTTATAATGATTTGCTTCTTATTATTCGCCTTACTTAGGGGAAACTATATATATCAAAATACGACATTACAACTTTAAAAAATAAATGGACTAGATAACCATGGAACCATGGAACGCAATTCTAACGTCCATTGATGTAACAGTTGGAATTGCAAATTGATGAATACTGGAAACAATACGCAGCAACAAATCAAAATAAAGAGTTTGGATATCAAACGGAGATAAAGCTAAGTCTGGATTGCTTGGTATCAGCTAAGTTTAGATTAGTTTTCAATAATAATCACCTTTTAAATTTAACACAATATTATGATGCTCTGATCTTCAAGAGTAGGAGGGACGGGCATGGCGACTGGAAAAGGTCTTTCCGTGTCTGTCCCTTATGCTCAAACCAATATAGCTAACAACTTTGGTTGCCAACTAAGGAAATACAGAAATTGCTGGTTCAGTGGAGACTTCAGCTACTATGAAGTTTATACTGCATTCGCAGCCAGCTTAAATTAATTTTTTATCACACAACCGGTCAGCAGAGGCAGATTAGGCTTATACAAATCGTATTAGACGAACTTCGAAAACTTACTTCAAAAACGTTATTCAAAGTTTTCTGTGGCCAGCCGGCTACATTTCATCAGATAGACATGGTACAGATGAATCATTAAGCCTTTTATCCCTCCAGGCTATAATTACTAATTGTATTGTCCGAGATTTGCAAGGAGTTGGCCGCCCTTTGGGGGAAACCCCTAAGGGATGGAGCCAACGGGTGAACACGATGCGGTGAAAGTAGCGTGGTCACTTCTGCCCCGGTAGTACCCTTGATGACGCCTCGGATAATTGCATGCAGCAATTATTCAGTGCCAGACCTGGGCCCCACTCCCGTTTAGCTAGACAATATTGGGCCTGGCACTACCCCAACAAGCGAAAGCGACTGGGGTGTGGCACTGGCAGTGAAAAAAACTCATTCCAGTAAAATGAAGACGAACAATTTCATGTAGTTAACTCATTCAAAAACAGGAAGCTACTTGTTACTCTAAGTTAGAGCATCCCTACAGAGCTGAAATGTCGAAAAGTGTGATTAAATTTTTGCTTTTCGGATATTATAATTAGTAAATTTGAGATCCGAATTAATGATAGTCACTAATCTTAGGCTAATGTAGATGGTTTCAAAAATCACATGTTCATCAATCATTGTAATACAGGTAAATAACAATTAATACTTGATAATGTTACAATCTTCTTCTTTAAGAGCGATGAAAGGAAAGGACTCTTTCTACTGCCTCTTCCTCCGTCATGTTGAACGTTTTCCGCGTAAATAGAAACTGTTGAATGAAGTCTTCATAAGCCAGGATAACTCTTCGCCCAAGATTACGTCCTAAAGATAGAAAATCTCTTTCGAATCTTCATAGTATCTAGAATGAAGCTGGCGAGATGCTCTCTGAAATACAAACTATAAAAAAGGAAACCAATCTGAATAAACGATCAATTGTAAAATAAATGTCTCATCCATTGATGTTAATGCTGGAAGTGAACTCTAGTGTTTCATAAAAATTAGCTAATTGTTCTGCTGATACAGTTTCACGTAAGCAGGAAAGTTACAAATAGAATTCGTTGTATAATAGTATAATTACAATCCTTTTCCATCTTGCCGTACAATGATTTTACCTGAACTCGGATTCGATTTCCATGTAAGTCCACATAGTATTTCAACACCTCCCGACATTGAGGGCATGTTTGGAATCTACGAGACCATTTTAATGCACTGCTAATGAAAAAGTCAAGCATGGTGTTTGTGCGATTTGGCGCACAACGGTTTTAGTAATAGATAGGCAGTACAACTTAGGTTTCCGTTATTCATAAGACTATCCCAATAGTCCCGATGCACCTGTTCTACAGCTGATTCGATGGAACGGGTTGTCAAGGATGAACCTGTTTGCCGACATTGGTCGCTTATAGAATCCCTCAAATTTGACATGGCACTTGCCATGTGACCTGATCTGATGGCGCTGATCTGGCAAAAGCTGTTCGTTACGATTTACCGTAGTTTGAACTCCCCGTGGCTCCTGGTTAGATCCATTTTGGGTGTCCAGATTGTTTTCGTCGCGGACGTTTTCATCAGAAATCTCTGCATCTGAATGTGCTTCCTCGTCAGTTTCAGAATTTAAGCCAGAGTACATGCTGTGAATGACATACAAAATGTTGATTTAGCTAAAAAGGTTTCGTGCAGTTTACTATGGTAATTCTATTTTGCGTTAGCGCTATATTAAGTTTTAACACAATTAATTAAGGTAGGATAGAAGAAACCACTGGCCCTGGACGCTCCAAAAGATAATAAAAGAACATTTAAAAATAGCTGACTGCATTAGTTGATGTAGTTAGTGGATAGGGTCGTCTCAAAGTTTGAGCAGTACAGATAGTAAGAGTCTTTTAAGGATCAAGTGTTGGGAAGGCAATAACTTAACAAACAAACAAAACAGGGTTTTTATATTCATTAAATTTAAAAAAACCTCAAAATCTCTGAGTGCAGAACTCCATGGGTTTTAACACTCTTGATACATTTTTCATACGTAACAAAATAACTTCAAGATGTTTACGTGGTAAGGCAGAAGGACCAGTTTCTTCTCGGATTTCTGTAGCCGAAACAAACTGCGTTTGTGTACCAGCATCCTGCAGATATCTGTGCAGTGCAGTTGCTCCAAGAACTATCCCGATACCACTCGTAGTCAACTCAGTGTTAAATGAAATTGGGACAGAATTAACTGCTAAAGCAGTGAAAACATTCATTGCGAGCACAGCAAATATCCTAGCATTGTGACAAAATGAAATTTACTAAACGTTCACATTGCATTACAATAGCAACCAATATTCTGCCTCCAACATCTGAAAAAAGGGTTGTGTTGAAGATAGTATTCCAATACTACGAGCGGCAATATAGCTTAGGCTTGAAAGCATCAAGGGTAAGAAAATATAAGGCAAATACTACATAATAACTGAAAATGTACATTTAATAAATTGTTAAAAATTATAAAAAGACGAATTTACGCCGAACGTAAACGTTGACACCCTCTTAGAAAAATAGCATATCACATTGTTACAATGAGGACCTCTTTTAAATGTCCTTTCTATTCAAGGGTGTGTCTAAATTTCCTGTTTACTCTTTTTCCGTTGAGGGAGAGAATTTTATGATGAATCAGTAGTCGTCTGGGTCATTCCTTTTACGTAGAATTTCCCTGAAAGTATACAATTAGGTCTCATTGACAAAAATTGAAGTAGTTCACGTCTGTCATGGAGCGTAGGGGATCCTAATAATAATCTTAAGTACTCACTAAATTAGCATAACCTAAAGAATTTATTAAGCAGACACAAACTTTATGTATTATTAGTCAGATATCAATTTCCATTTTTACGATCTAAGTTAACTTACTGAAAACTTAATCAGCCCCCTCCCTCTCCTAAAAACGTTTAATGCTGTACACACATAAATTTCTGAAACTGGATTCAAATGATTTTTGTGTCCATCTGTCTATGTTATTCTGTCTGGCCTCTATGAGGTTGTTTGTGTCTGTCTCGTTGTAGTGGACTTTCGCAAACGAAAGCAGGGGTTAAGCCTGGTTCACACTGCTGTCTTATGTCTTATGTCTTTTGTCTTTTGTGCTATGTCGTATGTCTTATGTTTTATGTCTTAAGACAGAACCGTTCACACTGCTGTCTTATGTCTCTTGTCTTAGGCGGCACATTTGAATCTTTCAGCCAATGAACTTGACAATGACTACACTAGCTGCAATGTGATTGGTTTATCTCTTTAGACATAAGACAAAAGTTGAGCCTGGCCCAAGTCTGTCTTAAGACAAAAAGACATAAGACATAAGACATAAAACATCAGTGTGAACGCGTTAAGACACAAGACATAAGACAAAAGACATAAGACACCAGTGTGCACCAGGCTTTAGGGCTGCTATCTATAGCTCCAGCTCTTCTAAACTCGGAACTGTGTCGTAGTCTTTGCTCGAGCCGCTGGGTTCCTTGGCTGATTACGACACATCTGGCCGACGGCCAGCGTCCTCGCTTCCTAAAGCAGAGCTATAGATAGCCGGTTTTAACCCATTTGATTCAGGTCTGAGTTGGATACGTCACGGCTGGCTACGTTATTGGACTACTTTGAACTGATTTGTCTTTTATTGTCTTAGCTAATTTGGACGTATTTATATTAAATCTGGTTACATGGCCATCTTGCAGTATTTCTCCAGTAGCAGCGCTACAACATGCATAAACTGCTGCAGTATGATAACAGGAAATTAATGGTTAAATACAAAAAAGAAAATTTGGCAAAAGTTTGAAATCGCAAAATGCAGGCATCCACTAATAAACCTTGGTATTAATTCTCTGTACATCATTTTCCATAGAAGGTAGCGGTTTAACGTGGTAATTCATTGGTAACATTTGTTTTGAAACGAAACCCTATATCTGGGATTTCACAACTCAAATTGAAGAAATAGAATGTTGTTGCCATAAAAGAAGCAGAGAAAGCTGCAGTCGTCAGAATACTGGGACCAAATGATAGCATCTGTATTGAACAGCCACAGTGAACGCTCACAATTTTGATTTGGTAGAAACTGGAAATGCCCATATGGAAATGAAAATGGAATGAAATTGCTTCGATTATACGGCAGTAGTTGTCCTAAAGATCACTGGACTAACACAAATTAAACTTTATTTAATAAATAATTATACCATGAGCACGACTTGCATGAGTTATGAAAATCTCGAACCTAGGAAACATTTTTTCAAAATACAAACAAGAATAAAGCTGATAATCACTACTTCTACAACGTATAGTATTTGCAGCACTACATTACACTAATAAATTTGATAGTCAGCTGTTTATTTTGCTAGAGTGTTGAAACCAAAGCTTTCCAACTTGAAATAATACATCTTTATTGAGTGCTCAAATGAATTTTGCAAATTAACATAATTTGTTTCGTTTATTTCGTAAATAAACACATCTATATCTGTAAGAACTGTACACCAAATTGTCCCATATAAATAGCATAACTATGGAAGTCACAAAAAATTGGATATATCATTAGCCGGAAACACTATCTGTGTAGCGACAAGTTGCAAAGACGTCTCCATCCATGTGATGTCGTGTCATGAAAAAGTTGGAATCATGATTCACTACAACTAAACAGCTTCCAACCCCTACAAATCGTGAATAAAATGAACCATTATCCGTATATGTCCATTGCGTAACCGTTGTAAAGGTATTTGGTCGCCAGTAAACGGATAATTTAAATTAAATAAGATCTGCTAGGTTCGTGAGTGTGCGCATACTAGACTCGTAGACTCGACCCTAAACTCGCTATAACTTCCTAACCGACTACAGCAGGCGCCGGCAATCTATTTTAGTACCGTGAGTTTACTGTGATGACAAAATTATAAATTTACAGGAGAAACAAAATAATATTCAGTTCCAAAACATAAAAATATAACGTTCACGAAACTCGACAGAAAAATAGAAAAGTTCACAAAATTATACCCGAATACTGCAGAGCAGTAAACTAACCCAGACCGGAAGAAAGGACAGAGTCCCCAAAACAAAACTAACCCCAAAGTTGACTCAGCACTGGGAGACGGCGATTCTACCCGACCGACTGTTAGCCACGAAAACCCAAGACTGACTTTTTGTTAACTTTCAATGGCGGACATGAAATTAGCTAGGAACCGAGGTTCCTACACAGAAGGACAATTTTACGTTTACCGTTCATAAAGATAACACTGCATTTTGAGTAATTTAGATGAAAATCAAGGAGAATAACCGAAAATAGTT
>JASAND010004622.1:0-25423 GCA_030248195.1 Trissonchulus latispiculum
GAGGCGCAGCAGGAAAAGATTACACTTCAGCTTTACTGGTTGATCGTTTGCAGGTAAGCAATGGATGTGTCATCTATTTATAAAAGTTTAATAATTAATCGTTTAATAATCGAATATTTTGTAAATAGATGACAGAAGTTCCGACCTCGTATAAACATGACTTCAAATTTGTACTGAAAATTCCTATATGCATACTGCGTTTGTACTATAATCTCAGTTGGCCTTTTGATCTCTCTCTTAATCTCATCTGAAGTCTTGTTTTTTTTCGAAATTGTGTTAGTTTACAAGCTAAAACATATGGAATCCCTGGTAGAAATCTAGCTTATCTTGGAAATCATGCTTCTTTGCCTTTGCTAACTCGGAATTATGTGTAAAATGTAACTGAACATATGTTCTAACATTTCTGTTCATCAGCCTACTTGTTCGTTTGATAAAAAGCTTTGACAAGATAGGTGTTGTCAGGTAAAGTATTTTAAATAACAGCGCCGAAGGGGATTATAAGCAGATGACCCCTTTGCTCTTCCTTGATTGAATCATCCTGATAATTTTCATGGCAGTCCTCCAAGTTTTTTAATCTGTAACATGAATTTCATAAGTTCGTGCTAACCTAACAAGCACACAGTGTGCGTCCCTTGCTTTTCCCTGATATCAACTTCAAAGTTAGTGGTGGGTCGTTGAATATATGAAGCAACTCAGGGGAGATTTTGATGCAAGCTAGGATCAGCCTTCGCCCTTCGCTGGACTTGTAGCACATTGAATGAATCATTTTAAAAAAGGAGGGTTTTGTGCCTATTTGTACCAACGTGAGTGGAATGGTAACTTTGAGAGTTGACGGTTAATTTTCATGGCACCATGTAGGCATGGGGTGTGAAAAAGGTCCCCCCTGTGCCCATTGTTGCAATGAAATCAAATCAAACACAGACTATTGTCAGGCTGCTGATGCTTTACAGTTGATGCAGCATTTTTTACTAGCTGTATTACAAATCGAACTTTCCATGTCTTTCCTATTTGAATGATCGCCCTTCCCATTCGAATCCCTTCTGCAACCTCGTTTTGTATCCTTGAGCTTTCGAGCAAGCTCCCTTTAAGTGTTCAGCCATCTTAGTTTAACTGACATGCGGGGGTCACCAATGGTTGGTTAGACAACTGTTGCTGACCTGGGTGCGAACTGAAATAACCGTATATACGTCTGACTGGCTTTGGGTCATTTTTCTGTCCTTGACCATCGCTTCTCTGCTTCTTATTCGATTTTAAGCGGTTCGCGGAGAGCAGCAACATAATGGCCACATTGTGCACCGCAGTTGCTAGTCCCTTTCCAAAAAATTTTTAACCTTGCTTTAACACTGTAGAACAAGTGGTGTGACAGCACTTGAGCTTGCTACTTCCTCCACCATGTTTTTACTTACGTGTGTTTACCTCGCGAGAAGAGCAGTATATCAGATAAAGCGAAAAAAGAAAGACAAAGTTAATGTAAGTTTCTCCGTACCTCAGTTTTAACGTTTTTTACCATCCAGCACATGACTTTCTTTCTTTCTTATTTAAATGGAGTCAATAGAAAAAAAGTCTGATTTAGTCATGGATTCTAGGACGTTTGGGATAATCTCTCCACTATGGCTAGTGGATTCTAAGCCGTTGTTGGAAAGGAAAAACAGTACTTTTTGGAAAAACTTTGTTATGACTCAGGTTGAAACCAGCATGTACTTAGTGTAAGTACATTAACATGACATCTGGTTTTGACTACTTGTAGCTTTTGCTGACTGAAATTACATCTTTGCAACAACACCTACTGATTATTCAGAGCTAGTTCATTTTAAGTGGAGAGCTGTTGCAGTTTCACTTTGTTGGAAACTTCATCCATTCTATTACGTAGTTCGTAAAACACCAACGCTCGCGCTACAGTGATCCCTTCTTTCGAAAGTAGAAAGGTATTTTCTCGTGCAGATTTCATCTTTGGCACTTTGCCAATCAAACGAACACCCTTGTTGAGGCCCACTCTGATTTGTTCATGTCGACAGAGCAATCCTTCAAATGGATTCCCATAATGAGATTTACAAACGAAAAAGTAGGTAATATGTTATATTGAAAAGTTGCTATCCTATGCCTTGTTGTCTACGTTGAGCAAGAATCAAAAGTCTGTTAATTTTGTTAATTTATTGCAACTCTCAGGATTTGCGATTCTAACCTCGTAATTGTTACGGATGCTTTTCACAAAAATAGTTTTGAATAAATTCAGCTTTTCCTGATAATGTTTGAGATGCATCCCAGTTTCTGATTTCAACAGAAAAATGCTATTAGTTTCAATTATCTAAAGATTAATGCATTAGCCTTCTGATTGGCTACTGTTTCTTTTCCTGACAGAAACAAAAAACAGCCCACAGAATAGGTGGTGTATAAAATAAGTGAATTTGTAAGCATAAATTATTTTCTAAGAAACCTTTCTGGCCTGGCAGTTATATGACTAAATGCCCTACTGTAGCTTTGGAGATCAAGTATAAAAGTGGCTGATCGTGCATTTGTAGCAAAGCAACTTCTAATTTCGGAGACCAGAATTTTAATAAGGTACGTCGAGTATGTTGCTAGTTTAGGAATAAGTGTACCGTAGTATGTATGTTTATTTATTGTTATTGGGAAGCCGACACCAGCCGGTCCACAGGAAAAAATCCGAGCGGTTGGTCAAACGGCTGCTAGATAAAGTTTGTATTTAGGCTCTTGCTAGAACTGTCTTTGTAAATCTTCGCTTAAATTTTAACAAACTGATTTTGTATCGGTATCCGTGGGTCAGCACTCACAGCAGTCGGCCGTTTTCGATCGTGAAGCAGTCGGCCAGCCATTTTCGACAGGCTGAGCAGGGGGACGGCATGCCGGTTGACCTACGTCGGTAGGGTTCGGTAAAATAATTGCTGATTTCTGCCGGTCACTAGCATTAGTAAACTGGAAAAATCAGAATGGCAGTTGCGTATATTTGTTCCCAAAAAATTGTGAAGTGGCAGAATAACTCTCTAGTGACACAGCTAATGCTGGATCTACAAACGATAGATACCGTAGATTGTAGCTGAATTCCTATTAGGTTGTGCAATTGCACCAGATTTACCCTGGTCAGAATCACAAGAAATGGGTACGCATCCAGCCTTTCGCGAGTAAATATTATGTATGCTTATTTGTTCCTAATGGCCTGCAATTCCACAAATCCCAGGTCTTGTTAACAACTTACATTGCTCCAAATCGTAATATATAAAACTTATAAAATTGTAAATTTGGAAGTACTATTTCGAATAACCTTCTAATTCTAATTCCTGCTCCCCTTCCTGTCTCCTTCCAGCTCCTTCTAATTCCTGTCGCCGGCTTCCTAGACCTCCTTCTAATTATCTTGCTACTGCTGGCGTGTAGGTTCCAAAACCGCCTATAACCAAGCTGAACTATTATCACGTGTTTCTCAGCAGAAGATACGGTAAGCCCCCCTTTACCTGAGACTTCAACTGTAACTGGGAAGACAGCGAACCCACTCACACCCCTCCCATAGTGACCTGATTTGCCGTCAAGCCTTTCGATGATGAAACTGAGAACGCTCTAGTGAATTTGGTAGGCTTTAACATCAGCTCAATATCAGAAGTGGCTGCCTAAGCAACTGTCAGTTTGTGTAATGCTTTATCCAGCGATTGAAGGAATAGGTCATACTTAGATCTAAGGTAGGCAGACATACGGAGAACACGCCGTTGCTCCTTAATTCACTCATTGTATATAGTATACTAGTATATCAGCAATTAGGAAAAACCTAGCACTATTTTAGAATTCATTTTTTTTTATCATCCAGGTTTTGACTAGCCTGTTGTACGCCAGCTTTTGTAGGTACTACATTTATGAACTAGACACCGTGAGACCTTTCTGTATAAAGGCTTAAGCCACGGCAAAGCACTTGGGAGCCTTCGCTTACGCACGTTACCTGTATGGAACGCTCAAAATTCCAAGAAATTTTGAGGCTTAATGAGCCTCTTGGAATCCCTGTTGTGGGCAAAAATAGGCTCCTGCGTATTGAATCCGTTTATTGTAGAAAGTCTCACTGCCAACGTAAAACATGGAGTAATTGTTTTACAGGTTTCACAGAAACTAAGCTTTCAACTAGGAGAAAATTCTTCTCCAATTAGGATAAAGCCCAAAATATAGGTTTCGAGCGCAATCATTTGTGCATTCTCGCAATTACTTATTATTAATTTTGCTCTCATCCTACACCGTAGTGCTGCCCACATTCCGCCTTAATAATGTCGAGACCATAAAACAGTTTTAAACTGCTAAATTGGACACAATTTTCAACCTTCATGTATTATTTCATTTCTCTGGCAAAACAACGTTGTTAGCTTGCACAGTTTTACTGTCACTGACACCCAGACAAGGGATTCTAATATTCTATATTATATTCTATAGAATATTCTATTCTAATTACAATGAGCAAAAATCCTATTAATGAGGTCTTAACTTTCGCCTTTTAATGCACTGGCAACAAACCAAAGATAAAAATCGCGCCTACTTTACAGCAGCAGCACACAATTTCTAGCACAAATCTCTTCAATCAACTCTTGCGCTGATGTCGTTTTGAGAAAATATAAAACAGAATGTTGTCTTTCAAAAATAGCTATGCATCATTATATATATATAATATTATATATATATATGTATGATGACAAATAATGATTCCCTTGAATAGTACGTCAGGTCCTGAGCCAGTGGTTGGTTAGGCTACCGGGAACCTCTGTCTTACCTAAGTTTTACGAATAGTTAATTTGAACCAAAGCGTCAAGAATTCCTAGGATGACAAAATGCAGCAAAATGCAATAAACTATTTTACTCTTATGAAAAGTATTTCAGCGGTGAGCTTCGCAGTTAGAACTGGATTAAATGTAAAACTTCCAGTTAACAAAGCAATTCTACAGTTTTCCGGTCTTCTGACTTTGTTCCGGTGTCAGTGGCTCCGGTCGAGACGACAACCACTCGCCGGGCCCTTTCCGAGGAGGACGCCCCCTCCGATGTGTCTCCAGTTAAAAGTTAGTTATGCACGGTAGCCAAAATTTAGCACAGTTTTGTTGACATTTGTTGGCCAAAATTGTGGAATTTTTAAAGTCAAAAATAGGTAAGTTAATCGTTAGTTTTCTCATCGATTTGATTGAAAACAACAACAGTATAAGACTTTCAATTATCGTAAGGAATGGGTTGGAAGCGAAGGAAGACTCAGCACGTTTGTCTCCATGTGGCCACCGGACCAGTGCCATTATTGAACCGGGGTCACAGCCGGAAGCTCTCCCGAAAGTCCAACCAGCCCAAAACCACAACTCATCAGACGACCGAAGTCCACATACGGTTGATCCGGTGGCTGTTCATCCTGGTAATAAGATCACCGAAGGAAGCCTTCGACTGGGGCAGTACGAAGAGGAGCGGTCGACCTCCGACTAAAGGCCCGGCTACAAGGATAATGAGGATGAGATGGTTGGTTGCAGCTGCTTGTTGGAGAAAATTAACAAGAACGAAGTCGGCTGGCGAAGTCTTTCACTTACCAGCCTCATAGCGGCTGTTGGATTGACCGGTGGTATTTTTAGCTAAGTTTCATTTCTTTTATTTATTCTTGGCAATAAGTTTTTATTGCTTTTAACATATATACGCTTCTATATGGAAGGCAGTTTTCCAATCTTTCCTATTTGAGAGCTCGCCCCTTTTCTGCAGCCACTTTTTTCAAGGCTTTGCGAGCAAGCCAAGCTAGGTTTCCGCCATCCTAGTCACTGTTGATAAGCGGGGGGCAGTTGTCGTCGGATAAACGACGACAGCTACCTTGGGGGTGACTGAGGCTATTTCAGCAGTACTGACCCTGGCCAATAACCGCATGTCAGTCTGGCTTGGGGGCCTTGTTTTCTGTCCTTGGCCTTCGCTTCTCCGCTTCTTCTTGACTGCCTTTCAGTAGTCGGCGGAGAGCAGCATCTATCGGGTCTCCTTTTGTACCCAACGATGCTAGGCCAAATACAAAATACAAAAAAACAACAGTATAATTTCGCCTATGCGTGAAACTAAAGCAAAGTCTGAATTTTTAAGAAAATGTTTTAAAATCTTCTATTTAGACCCTAAATTGTCAGGCCCCGGTCCGGCTGCGGCCCCGGTTGTGGCTGTGTCACAGGGAAAATTTCCCCCGGGAAAACTTTCCCCCCCCCCCTGGAAAAATTTCCCTAGGGAAATTCCCCCCCCGGGAATAATTTCACTAGTGAATTCTTTCCCTCCGGAAAATGTTCACTAGTGGTGTCTTTCCACCCGGAAAAATTTCCCTAAGCAGAAATTAATTTGCTGGATGTATTAATTGTAGGTATTTTTAACCACCTAAACTTTACAGCTTGCTCCGTATTTTAATGTTAAGTATCTAGTTATTTTAATATTTTATTTGTCAGCATTTAACATTGCAAGAATAAACAAAATGAATAAACAGCAAAACAATTTCTGCTTAGGGAAATCTTTCCGGGGGGGGGGGGGAAGAAACCATTAGTGAAAATTTTCCGGGGGGGGGGAAGAATTCACTAGTGAAATTCTTCTGGAGTGGAATTTCCCTAGGGGAATTTTATCGGGGAGAAAATTTTCACATTTCTCTGAAATTGCCAATTTTAGGTAAATTTTAGCGATTTTTAAAAAACTGCGTATTTGCAAGTGCGGATTACAAGTGTTTCATAAAACTTTTCCGCGCACTTGCGGAAATTAGCTAAGCAAGTTGTAGAACTTGACGGGCTTGCAACATAAGTGCGGGTACTTGCGTTGCAAGTGAGAGTAAAGAAAACTACCATAAAGTCATAATCTGTTCTTGACTATTAATTTATTGAAATTTTCACGACGTATATATACAAAACATGCCAAAGCCAGCAGTTACTCATTAAATTTAGCTAAACGCTGTCGAAAATTAAGGAAGATATTCCAATTTTCAAAAATCGTCCAGTTAAAATATGGGTACTAGACAACTTACTCGCAGTTGCAGCTGTAACTGCAAGTGCAAGCTGCAAGTGTTGTTTAGATTTTTGATTCGAATCGAATCAAAAGTATTTTGAAGCTACTAATCGAACTGAATCAAATCATTTAAATAATTCTTCACAGCAAAAGATCGAGCTGAATCAAATCTAACTGAATTTTCAGAAGCCAAAATCGAACTGGATCAAATCAAAACTTTTGTCCATGAATCAGTAATTTTGATTTTGATGCGATTTTGATTCACATTTTGATTCAGCAGAATATATGCTAAAAGCTTTCACTTAGTCTCATACGCACTATGAAAAATACTTTTCCATACATGCATCTTTTCGGGTAATGTTGAACCTATTATTAACATATGTTTCTTTAATCTAAGGTTTAATTTAACATTTAATATTTAACTTAAATTTAACATTTAAGGTTTGTTTATGCTCTTCACCATGGCAGTGTTCATGGAAGTAGTTAAGAGATACCAGCAAAATCTTAACAAGTGATTTTTAGTTGGGAAGACTGTTTTGCAGTGTATTTCCACTTAGAGTCCTCCCTCAAACCTTGTCCCAATTTGCAAACAGGAAGTGTTTGGAAATATTCTGAGTTGTTATGATGTAACTATTAATATCCTACTTAGAATTATAGCTTTTTGTGCGCTTTTCGACCGATTCGCAATTAGCTGAAGTGCCCATTTTCTGAGCTAATTCTTGTCCGTTCAAGGCCTCTGCCGAAAAGTCTAAGTACCTAAGTTGTTTACAGCAGTTCCAGGCATTACTAATTAGAAAACTTCCCCAAACTTCGTGTCTTTTTTAATCTACTTATAATCTAATAACATTAATTTCTCATGTTCAATACAGACTTTGGCAATCGACAGTAGCATTCATGAATGTAATGATACTGATGTTAACGGCTAGATCAGTGAGAGCCGTGGGCGTCAGGGATAACAATGTTTATCCTAACTCAATTGACAGTAATATATCAACCTATGCTCATAAGCAGGTGAAAAACAATAATTAATCTCTTAAGTTGCACCCCTGAAGCTTTTTAATTACTATTTCAAGCATTACTGTTATTCGTCGTTGTCATCAAGGAAAACTGTAAACAATCTTTGTTATTCAGATTAGCTCCAAAGTCAACTGGACTGGACTGCATGGGGATGACTGTTTTATCTTGGTTTTATGTATTATCTAGGCATTGGAAGAGGGCATTGGTTTAGACTCAAGACTGCTCAAGACTAAAATATAAGAAAAAACGCAAATTAATATTGCACATCGAACAAAAATTAAATCTAAAATCTTGGTAAGCCAAACATTTCTAAAATTTGTGTTACATTACATTCAGAAAACCGGTTTATGACCGGGTTGAAGGTCTTGACCCGGTGACCTGGTGACCCGGTGACCCGGTTCCGCGCATAATTGGAGCCGACCAGGCCTGGTCTGATCGAGCCCAGGAGCTTGGAGCGGGCCGAACCGAACCAGACTGAACCAAGACTTTTGCCGGACTGACTAGGGCTAAACTTGCGACTCGACGTTTTTACAGCTCATCCCACACCATACCAGACGGAGAATCTGTTCAAAATGAGCAGACTTTATGTTACATGAATTGGCAAAGATCAATCGTGTCAGTATGTAAACTTGCTGCCTTTTCCGTGTTAATTTAATTTCTGATATGTTGAAGGTGTACCCTTGTTAAGCAAGTTTCCCTGTTTTGTCCTAAAAGTTGCAGTCAAGATTTCCATTGTTCCTCATCTGCCGGTTTTTGTCCAGCGACATGTTTGCTGATAAACGCAATAAAGGAATGGAATTTAAATTTAAATTAATGGTGTCAAAAGATTATCTACATATTATCATTCATTCTATGTCTGCGTTTAACATGCCAATTTAAACACCAGAAAAAGTTTATGTAATTTCCGACATATATGGAATTGTTATCATGGCTAATAAATTAAAGTAGGGAGCTGAAAAATGACTCTGTCAAGTTTTTACATTTATTGTGTAGGCTTGTAAGCTATCTTTTCTTAGATTTTACACGCTTAAAAGCAGAAAAGTTTCACCTCATTGCAAAATGGCTGATTACTGGCCGTCATCTCATCCCTAGTTTACTCCTACAAGGTCAAACTTCTAACTCTAAGTTATTAGTCTGGCCGCCTTTGCAATTTGCATCTATATCTAATTCTTTCCTTTTAAGACAGTCTTACTGTAGTTATGACGCGTAGCTGGTCGCTGGTGTTTAGGTAAGATTGAGTTATCATCAGTAGTGTTGTTGACCAGCCGGTTTTTCTGCTGGACCGACTGGCCGGAACCGCTTTATATTGTTGCAACCGTTGCAAATACTCATATGTGCAACTATTCAGCAAAATCAAAGTCAAAAATGACTCCCTCACTTTCTTTGCAAAAGTGTGCGTATCCAATTCTAAAGTTATATATATATTGCTCTAAAGGTTGAGTTGTATATGGTGGGGGATGAGGGACAAAATTCAAGGAATCCAATCTTATATACTTTGTCATGAATTTTTTAACTGCTTATAACTGTCCTGTCTGACTAAATCACACAGTAAGATGGGTTTGATGCTTTGGTCTGATAAACTGTATTTAATAAAAACTGGATCTCTAAAATGTGTTAGTCTAGGTGATACCATTTTCTGCATTCTTATTCTTCTAGTATTTTTTGGTGTATGCCAAAGCTTAAATGTTATGAATAATTACATAATTGTAATATATTTTCCCGCTCTACATTTTCACATTCTTAGCAGACCAAACCTAATTATTCATAGACGTTGGCCGACCACACCTGTGCATTCTTGTGATCAATGCACGTGCTAACACATACACAGAAAATGTTTATGGTCTTCTGGAAAAACGTGAAAGTAGTTGAGCTTGATGCTGTTCACTTATGTAAAGTGAATGTGTTAACAATAGTAGTCACTCAGACTCGCTGCGGCCCATGCCCGCCCTACAAATCGAAGGCAATTTCAGCATTTACCTAAAAGACAATGTGGAAACGGAGGGATGCGACCCAGTGCCTGCCTACATTTTATGCACCGGGCTCAATAGTTTCCCGAAAACGCACTAGGGTTTGCTCTCACAGTTGACTTTACATAATACATAATTCTTAAAGATCAGTTCTGGGGATAAACTAGAACCAAATGCTGATCTTTATCAATTGTTGTATCATTATTTTGTCCTTCAAAACAAACGGCATTGGAATGGCAGTTGACTGTACTTTTGACTTTCATTCTTTGATTTAGCTCAAATGATAATTACCCTTTGCCCAAAGTGAAACTTGCACTTTCGCTGATTAGAGCTATACATAAACCTAAATATAAAGAAGGTTACGTCAGAAGCTCAGCTTCTGTTGCGTTTTTAACGGTTTAAGATGGGCAAAAGAAACTTTCATTCACGTGTTTAGTCAAGCGTACTTTGACCAAATTTATCACCTTTTTAAGTAAATTATGATATGGCAAATCTCTTCTGAAATCTGGGACTGTACTGCTCTGGAGCTGACGACTTTTACTACCGCACATTGTAAAATGTATCGTCAACAGTACCGTTTACAGTTAAAACTGAGGAGAGACCAGTTCTCTCATCTTCCTTTCATAGGATTTATTCCTTCTCTCCTACGTTGACACTATTGAATGATCGTTGTAGGATTCTGCAACTGATAACATTGCCAAATTGATCTGGAAATTGATTGTTATTTTCCGTTGGTCAGAGTGATTGATTGAGCTGTGAGTAAGCGTGGTTACCAAACGAGAGTTTGGAGAGAAGTCGCGAAAGCAAGCTAACATTGGTTGAATCTGATTGGCTGTTGGCGACCCCCGCAAAGCGGGGACCTGTGTAAGCTGCCCCGCCTCATTTGACGAGACGACCCTCCCCCCAATCGGCGACACATTTTGGTAGCTGAAACTACCGTAATTCTCTGATCTACATAGGTACCTCATCATCAAACGGGGAGGGGGTGTCTACAATCTGAATGGATGTTGGCGTTGGCTACCCCCAGCCCCACCCCGGGGGAACATTCGAGTGTTGTGGTCAGAGCGCCGTTGCGCAATGCGCTGAATAGGTGCCCTCTAGTCGCTTTGTCTTCTTTTTATATATAGTGCAATTTCTATACAATCTTGCTCAAAGGGAATACCTCTCCAAACGGAACCCTTCGTTCTCTGCGAAACAGTTTCCGTTGCTTTTTCGGTTTCTTCCTTTCAATTAGAAATCAGCATCACCATAAACTTGCAAAATTTGGCTCGGCGTTTCTCTACTATCGGTTCCATTATCCAGCTCAAAGCAGCTGCTCCCACCTTTCTGTCTGGACATTTTCTTTTGCATTACTTCCTAATCTAGAAGCTACAAGTAAACAGGCGTTTAGTTAGCTCTGCGTACTCTAAGGACGATTAAAGTAGAACAAATGAAATATCATTATCATATTGCACTCAAGTGATAAACTGGGGTAAGTAGATCCCTTGAGAATTCAAGACTGCACGCAAACACTAGCATTAATTGAATTGTATCACTATCAAGTAAGCTTAATTGAGTAGGTGTGATCTAATCAATTGTTTCTTGCTTTCCAAAAGATTAGTTTTACTGAAGACAAACCTGTCAAAATTACAATCTACCTACACAAGGAATGGATAAGCTGCACAGGCACAGGTAATGTGTAATAACAGTTATATATAATAACCCTTGTTTCTGTTTAAGCTCGAATGGATTATATCACTAGTACCACATCGTCGTCTGGTAACGCCAGCTTTTCCAAGAATCACTTAACCATGAATATCAGCAACCGATCAGAAAGTAATCATCGCAGTTACATTATTATGGATGAATTCGAACACTACTGGCTTCGATTTAATCTCAACGTCTATCTACTTCTACCACTTTGCTGTATCGGGTTTATCATTAACATAACTGCGGCCTGCGCCCTATACACATCCAAACGTAAAAATCTACCGACTACAATATTTTTGATCGCCCTCAGCGTCCTAGGTACATTGCAACAAATTCTAGGAGTAGTACAGACTCTAGATCCCTGGGTTTGTGACATCGTTCTGGGCAGGGATGAGCACTCCACGGCTCAGAACTTCTGTCTCCGCTATCTTCGCCTCGGGTCCCGACCAGTGCGAGCCACAACCGCCGTGGTTGATACGGCCCTGCTCTGGAATCTGGCGGCGCTCACCATTCACCGATACTGGAAGATCTCGGATCCCTTTCGAGCCCTGATTCATGATCGGCCTCGGCGAACCCGCTGTATCGTGATCCTGATCACTCTGGCAGCACTGGTTTTTCGAATCCCCCTCTTCGCTGAATTCGAGCCACGCTACTTTCCTCAGCTAAATCAAACCATTCTGACTCCCAGCGCCCTGAAAGATAATACACACTATAACTTCATTTACTTTGTAGTTTTAAATACCATATTTTTTGACATTGTACCATTTCTGATTCTGACCACACTGAACATTCTGATGATTCGAATTATCTGCCTGGCTTCTAACCTGATCGTTCGTAAGGAACAGTCCATACGGCGACGTGAAAAGAGAGCGGCCCTAGGGATCGTGTCCATAGTAACGACATTTTTGATCTTTCATGTACTCAATATCTACGACGTGGCTATGAAGCTGAGTCGCTACGTCAGCGGGAGAGGGTCGCCGATCGAAGACGGGTATCTGCCAGCCGTAGCTGGCGATGTAAATAGTATTCTGATGACCCTGAGTTCAGCAGTAAATCCCTGTCTGTATCTGGGTATCGGGGATGCCAGTCGATTCTGCGTTAATCTGGACTGTTCATCCGTTTCGCCGACCAATAACGATGTGGGTGGCAACAACGGGATACCGATGAATGGAACCACGAGACCACCCAAGAAGCTGGCGACGCCCTACTACAAAGCGATGCCGAAGGAAATCCTGGTCGGTTCCGGCGGTCGAAGAGGACCGCTGGAAGATGATCAGGAAAATTCGGATGGAGAGATCGATCTAGCAGCGCATACCGTAAGACGTCAGCTGCTGTCACCTACCTATGAGTATGAATTCCCCGAAGCTTACGTCTAACTGGTTGGATACGGAATCCATAAGTGCTGCTCTGTTAAACGTTATTCGATTGTAAGCTTTGCAGTTTCAGTATCGAAATTCGCATGGAACTAAGTTTCAACTTTTTTTCTTTGTCCTATATCATAGGAAAACTGACTGGGTATAAAGCCATAATCTTTCCCCCAAGTTGGCGGTCTTTGAAAACTGCTATTCCGGCGTCAGTTTCAACTATTTGGGAATGAAGTAGTATACATACGTATCCTATATATTTCGTATCAGAAGAATCAAGACTGAACTGGTAATTCGAGAACAGCTAGCTCAGCTGCATGAATCAATGGAGTGGTTGTTATAACAAGAAACCAATACGATTTTGCTCCCTCTAACTGTTCACTTTGAACAAGTTTTTAACTTTAGTATTGTCGCTGAAATGTAAATAATGACAAACTCTAAAGACCAAGTAAAGTAACTGTTTTTATTAACTAATTAAATGTATAAAAGTATATTACTACGTTGTTAAATAGTGGACGTTGTACATAATACATAATGTTCTAAAGTCCGAGATGATGCATTAGCATCACATGTACACTGCATATATCTAAGTGCATACTACCAAAACAAAGCAGTATATAACACAGCTGTAATAAGTACCATCCAGGAATGGAATAAGGTTAATGTACATATGCTTAGAAGTTATAAATTCAGTTTACAAATGTTGGAATGTGAAATGAATTTAGTTTCACCACCTATCAGCACAGTTGGACATTCAGGATCCAGATTCAAATCTTCGTCAAAATCAACCAGAGCAAATTCGCGATGACAGTCCATTTCACGGCAATTCATCATCTTAACCTCCCGTTCAAGGGATGAACTTAATCGAACAGAAATCGCGCAGCATCGAAAATAGTAATCAAGCAGTGGCAGTTCAGAGTTTTCGTTAAATTTCTTCATACGATAGGCGACGAAAAATGAAGCGAAAAGAGGGTTCCTTCCCCTTGCTGAATCCTGAGTAACTTTCAGCCGATGTAAAACTGGAAGATTTTCGACCAAAATTTCAGCAATTGATTTCTTTTCCATGTCGGTAGGTTTATTCAATAAAAGAATCAGAGTTGTTAACGAATGACCAGGAGATTTCAAAAAAATGTTCCCAAGCAGATCCTATCATCCTTGGTGAATCCAGAAATCGGAATTTCCAGAATATGCAAATTAGCCTGATCAAGATTAACATTCGTTAGAAACTGTCGCCAATTCACATGCCTGGTATTACTGCTACGAACAACATCAGTAGTCTGGAAGTGTTTCTGTTTTCGGCTAATTTTAAGATTGGAAAGGTTATCGCCGGTCAAAATCCTCAGCTTAGCTTCAGCCAAACTCAAACCTTCTCCCACAAATGTTTCCAGATGAGGAAAAGTTAGCATTGACGAGAAATCTTTGTCGGGGCCGGAATTAGAGACTTGGTGAATGTAAAGTTTTAACCGTTTTAGGCTCACAAATTGTGCCGAAATAGCGGAGAAAAATGCGTCCGCGTGATTGGGGACCAAGATTAGAGTTAGGCTTAAATCTTTAACACAGGATGTAGACAGCACTTGCGTGACGATTTCAAAATCGCTCTGATCGCCTGTCCATTCCACAACTTCCAAGCTGAGTCGACGCAATGAGGGAACTGAGGAAAGTTTAAATAGAAATTCAGAATTCAGCGAAATTTTGTGGCTTCGCAAGCAAAGTTCCGCCAAACCAGGATTTCGAGAGGCTACTTCCAGAAGTTGATCAGCTTTGAAAGGTTTTAGATCAGACAAATCTGCCGTAAATGACCGCAGACGACCACTCACAGCCAAATTAAGCCAGAAAAGGCATCGTTCAGGGTTTAAAACTTTTAAGTTACACAAAAGTGGGGTCAATTTTTCACCGTATTCGTGAGCGAATACATAAGAATTCCAGCGCATTTGAATGAACAAGTCCTCCAAGAGTGGACAAGCATTGATCAATCCAGAAATCTTTGGGCGACCAAACTCTTGACCAAAGGGTATGGTCGGCATATGGAATGTTCGAAGAATTGGAAATTCGATTTCATCGAATCTACAAAAGTTGTCAGTCAAGTTCATCTTACAGTTCCAATAAATTCGCTCAAACTTCATTTCGGCCAGCTCCGAGAGCAGGTCCCGCATCCCAATTTCCGAGATCGAAATTTCATCGCTGATCCGAATTTCGCTCAAATTCGGGCAACAGCGCTTCAAACATTTCAGCAGGTCAAAAATAAATGCCTGCTCCAGAGTGCACTCGCCAGAGCAGCTTCTCAGACGAAAACTGGCCAAACCCGAAGGATAGGTCGAAATTAGGGGATCGACAGAAGATTTTGACAATTTTCGCATCGGCGATGTCAAACTGAAGCTTTTTCGCAACCAATCAGAAGTTAGAGTGAGCGTGAGCGTATGCAAATTAGGCATCCATTTACTGATTAGTTCCATAGACTCTGAATCAACAGAAGACATGATATGAAGCTTCGATAGATTTAGTAGTCTTGACTTAGCCCAATGAATGAAATGTGAGATTTTGAATGGTCCAGAATAGGCTTCTTCGATCCCGATCGATACCTCATCGATATCAGCATAGGAATGACGGATTGCCAGATCAAACTCTCGGCAAACGGACCCTTCCAGTGGAACTCTATCTCGCCACGGAATGTGGGAAAGAATTTTCAGAAGGATCTCTGTAGGAAATGGTAGTACTGAGGACATTCTTCGGATTCTGGTGCTAAAATACAAAATCGAAAAAGTGGGGAACCAAAAGAAATACAATTACAAGTGATTCTTGGTTGGTTGAACTAGTTGATCCTAGTTGATTCCTAAAGGAAACTGGCTGCTTTTGCCTGTGCCTGGGAAGGCGCTGGTGAAGGCAACAAATAGCAACCACACCTCTGCCTCCAAACAAAAGGTCACACGTCAGCCATCCTTCCCCAGTGTTTTTCGGGTTCGGTAAGGTTTATACGCAAACAAAAGGAAAACATGGATTTTGCCGGACCACCGACATTCAGGACACCTCTTTGGATTCGAGTCTATCAAATTGGGGCTTAGTTTAGCAAATAGTTAGCTATAATTATAGCGCTAATCACTGAAATTTTGGGGTTTGGTTAACCCCGGACTAGTGTTACCCGATGTTCATCATCTTCATCGTCAACATCCGATCATCAAATTTTTGGAATTGGATTCATATAAAACCTATTTTATTCTGGTTCAAGTTTGCCCTAAAATCCAGAATAGTTAACACAAAATTCACCCTAAAAATGGCTGTGCTGTTTTGTTTAGTGTTTACTGTTTAGTCTATATTTTGGGAACTTGAAGACGAGAGGGGACCACGAGAAACAAGAAACACAGAATAAAAACCTGACTTCAGGCTCATGCTCAGGGTTTTTTTGGTTTTCGGATTTGCGTCGACCTTGCGTCCCGCTAAATTTAAGTTGCCTCCCGTTAAGAAATTTTGCGTCCAGGCAGAAATCTTGTTTTAGCGTGTTTTTTAGTGCAAAAATTGTTTTATTTGTAAAAATTTCGATAATTTCTTTAGTGCAAAGCTATTTAGACTATTTAGAAAGCTGATGCTGCTTAACGGTAATGCACGATTACAGGATTACCTACCAAGAATATAGATGCGTCCAACATACACGAAGGGGGGTCTGGGGGGCGGAGTCCCCCAGAAGTTGAAGAATTTTTTGAAATTACAGAATAATCCCGTAATGGAAATGTTTAAAAAGATTTTATTTGGCGTCTGTTGCAGAACTTAGTAATTTTATTATTATTTTTAGTATTTAATTATATATATATTATTGACTGACACACATTATTCCGATATTTCAATGTTAGTTAAACTAATTAAAAGTATTAAAAATTTATGAAATATTTAGGAATATCATTGAGAAGAAAGGTAGCAAACATTAAAACATACATTCGGTTTCGCAAACTTTGACAACTGGTGATCCTTAATAGCAGGATTATTGCAAATGAGCACCGGGGGGTCTGGGGGGCGGAGTCCCCCAGAAGTTGGAGATTTTTCGAAATTACGGATTAAATCCGTTGTGGAAAAGTTTAAAAAGATTATCTGGCAACTGTTACATCTATTCTAACTAAAGCTCCTAACGCTAATGCATTTTTTGTGTTAATTGCATCTGTGAATTCTTGAATTTTGAATAAAGTCAGTATAAAGTCAATAGAGAAGCGTGTATGCTCCGTGCAGCGTTATTCAACTGCAAAACAGTGAAGCATTTGTAAATACTATTACTACCGTTGGACTGTACCTGTACCTGTAAATACTGTAAATACTACCGTTGGACGCGGTCGCGGTCGTGGTCAAATTTTCATGACCGCAATGACCGCAAATTTCTATAAAGTCGTGATAATTTAGGCCAATTTGTAGTAAAATTTTCCACTATTTTCAATTTTTAACTGAATTGAATTCAATTCGTACATTGGATGCCAAAATGGAAGGTAGCTAAGTCTAGCTAAGTAACTTTCAATTCAGTTAAATTCAATTCAGTCAATAAGTTCTGAAAATTTCAATCAATGCCATAAGATTTGATGAGTATTAAAGGATGAAAATACTCGAAGGGAGGGAAACCAGCGCTTAATTTAGGTAGTATGCTGCCGCTGCCGTTCGGTTGGTAAACCTCAGTCTGAAAATGAAAGAAAAGGCACCCTACACACAGAATTCCACTATCGAAGACTAAAAATGCAGCAACGAAAACAAATTGTGTAATTTTTAATTGCAAACTGTATATCTAAGCTGCACTGGCCTTATATACATATATATATATATATATATATATATATATGTATATATGTATGTATATATATATAAATAATATAAATATATATAAATAAATAAATAAATGTATATATATAAATATATATATAAAATATGTATGTATGTATGTATATATATATGTATGTATACCGACTGCGATGATGTAGCTCTAAAAACATTGTAAATACCTTAAAAATATGAGAAAAGTGGATTTTTTCGTAGAATTGAAGGTTAATGACTCAAACTTTTGCGATCACAAAATTAGCTTGCGGGCTGCGGTCGCGGTCGCGGGCGGTCGTGGTCACGATGTCTGCGGTCGCGGGGCTATCGCGGTCGCAAAAATGTGTCCATGTGTAATAAAAAGGAATTTTCCGTCATGTGGATTTGTTCGATAAAAGATCATATTCGCATTTCGATCTAAATCGGCCGGCGTGCCAACCAATGAACGCATTTAGGACACGACATGACCAAAAAACGACGTCTTTGAACAATCTATCCGAGTAATAAGTGGCTTCCAAAATAACTCAAAAAGGTTAAATATGTGATGAATAGTTTTGGTTTCTTATGGAGTTTCGATCTTGGATTCTGCTGGAAAGCGGAATGGCTGTGGAATGACTGTGTTTGATTGCCACTGTCTTTGTACCTTTAATTGTTGCCATAGTTAAGACATGAATTATATGGGAAAATTAACAATAATGAAGTTTCAAGCTTAAGTTGGGTTGTTTTGAGCTGGCAGTTAACTTTTACTAATTATGCTGTTGCGGGACAGCTAGGTAGAGGCCCGTTGGGTGCCGCTCCCCAGGCGGATTGGCAGGTGTAGAACGACTGTCAATGATTAGTGCAGAGCACGGTCCACTCATTAATTTAAGTTAATTAAAGGGATTCTGCTATTACGGCCAAAACAACCCAACATGGTCAGAAAGAAGGCCAGTGTTCAATCACTGTACGTCGAAATGCAATCAAAGTTTATTATATCTGAATAGATTAAGACCTGCTCTTGCGATTTATAAAAGAAAAATAAACTATTCTGTGGTCCGTTTTAATTTTACAAGCCATTTTCGAACTTCATATGGAGATTGCAAAGTTACTTTCAAGTTTCAGCCATATCAATGGTTTTTGCTTAATTACTCGTTAATTAACATAATTAATTAGTATAATCTTTATATCATTAAAACCAGCAAGCTTTGCTCTTTCAGAGTATCTAAAAATATTTACCCTTTCTGTGGTTCGTTTTCATTTTACAAGCTGATTTACAAGCCACATAATGGAGTTTAAGTTGGCCTCCGGTTCTGGTTGGTCACGGCGTTTCTAATTAAAATTACATGTTAATTAACATCAATAATTAGGTTAAAACTTTTATAAATCAAATCAGCAGTTCTTCTTCTTCAAAATAAGCACAAGATAATTGGTGCTTCTGTGGTTCGATTTTATTTTTCAAGCCGTTTTACAAGCCACATACTGAAGTTCAAATAGGCCTCCAGACTTGGATGGTCCTAGTGGTTTTAATTAAAAGTTTCACATCAATCAACATTAATAATGAGGTTAAAACTTTTATAAATAAACTCAGCAGGTCTTCCTCTTTAAAACAAGCACAAAACAATTGGTGCTTCGGTGGTTCGATTTTGAGTTATGCTTGATTTTCTGACCTAACTGGGAGAGCTCGGCTCGTCCCTCGAGTATTGCGATTATTAATAGTTTAAACTTCATTTTTAGCTTAATTAAAGTTTATATTTAATTAAGTTAATCCATACTCTAGCTAATTAATTAATGAAAGTTAAGTTGATTAAGTTTAAAGTTTAATTAATTTAGTTTTTATTGGTTTTAAAAGCAAAAGGGAAGCTCGGCTTGCCCTTTCACTGAACTTAACTAGTTTTGCTTAGCTAGTGTGGAATTCTTTTAAAGTTTTTCTCTTTTGCAAAGTTTTGGATTTTGTAATTTAAGGGAAGACTTTTATGTCTTCCCTTATTGCCAATTTGGAGTAACAGATGCGTTACTTTTGTAACTGTACAAACTTTCCGCTCTTTGAGTCCAGCTCGGCTGAGACTCAAAGGCAAAAGAAAAAGAGGGGAACTGAAAGAAAAGTTTTAATTTTAATTCATGTCTTAGCTACTTACTTGTTTG
The DNA here is from genome assembly GCA_030248195.1 of Trissonchulus latispiculum. Lineage (NCBI taxonomy): Eukaryota > Metazoa > Nematoda > Enoplea > Enoplida > Ironidae > Trissonchulus > Trissonchulus latispiculum. Next base: position 19,901 of record JASAND010004622.1, read on the forward strand.
TATTTTGTATTGTGTATTCTGTGTTTTGTGAAAGGCTCGTACCTACTAAGTTTTAATTATTTATTTTCCTACCTAATCAGCAGTCACTTAAGTCTTAACTCAGGGGACCCTCTGGTCCAGGTTTTAGGGTGTTGCGTCTTGTTTTTCTCTTTTAGCGAGAAATTGACGTAGTGTCAATTTCTCGCCTGAATGCGTTTGCTTTGATGTTATCTTTCTTAATTTTTCTCCCTAATTTTACAATAGGGGAAAGGGATTAGTTTAATTGCCCTTTCCCCTTTAACGTAAACACTCGAGAGCCCGCTCAAAGTCACGTTATGATTACAACTAATTTGATCCAATCAGAATCATTTAAGAGCGCGCCTTTTGCGCGGAGGACAATTTCGGCCAATCAGACGAATGATTGCCGAAATTGTCATGATTGACAGGTAGACGTGTTTTGAACATCAGTCTTACCTCGTCTTTCGAACCGTACGGCCGCTTTTGGCCTCTCCCTACACTCCCCCCTGTTTTCTTTACTATAGGGCGTTACTATGCCCAAAATTCCCCCCACTCCGGAACGGGGCTAGTGTATTAACACTAGCCCCTTGTCAATTTCTTTTTGGGGTTTAGTTTAGGAGGGGGGTTTAGGTCTACTCCTCCCACCTTAGGTCTTCCCCCCTCATTTTCTTTCTTGCAAATCCCTAGTTTTTTAAAGGCGATTTCCCTCTTTTTCTGGGAATCGCCTCTGAGATTTTAACAGGACCCAGAGGTCCTTTCTCACAAACACCCCTGAGAATTTTCCCTTAACTTAAACTATTTTATTTACTGTTATAAATGATTCTGATTTGTAATATCTGTCTAGATATTACCTGGGTCGCGTGGCTTTCCGAAAGGAAATCCACTAAGAAGCTTGGACTTTTGGGAACTCTCCCAAAAGTCCCCAAAATTCAACTTCAATTAAAATTTTCTCCCTTTTAAACCACAGAGCGCATTCCCAAACTTTTACACAGTCACACGCACTTTTCAAACTACACAGTTCAGCTTCTTAGGGATAATTTCCTGGACCCAGGAAATATCGTGTTAGGATCTTTCTCTGAAAGATCCTAACGGTTTTAACCCATTTGATTCAGGTTGAGTCCAAGCCTAGCCTTGCCTTCCTGGATCATTAGCTGTGCCTCTCCTGCCGTCCAGTGAACTGCTGCCAGTGCTGCTGACCTGCCTGCCTGATCTCCAGTGGAATCCCCCCCCAAATCAGTTGCTTCCTTTCCAACTCGCCGGTGTGAGTTCCCTCGAGGATCCCCCGGAATCAATCCACCACTGCCAGTGGAATCCGCTGCCTCCCTCGTCCCAATCAGTTGCTTTCTCTGACTCACCGGTGTGAGTTCCTACAAGGATCCCCCGGAACCAGCTTTCGCCGACCGCTCTGCCTCGCTTGGATTGTAAGGTGCTTACTCACTGGAGACTGACTCTCTCCGACTTTCAGTAGATTTTAGGGAAAAACAGTCTGCCTTGGGCAGCGCACCGTGCACATCAGATCCTCATTGCTACAGGGTGATTTGTCCGACACCCTTCATCAGTTGCTATATCTGTCTGCTTCGGGTGATTTGTCCGACTCCTCTGATTCTGCTATTGCCGTGCACGGTTGCCTGTCCTTGGTTGAGGCTTGCTCCCTCGGCTTGACGTACTTCAGCTGTCCTTAGCGAACTTTCAGCCGCCTATCGGCACTGAGCGCCTGCTTCAAGGCTTCAAACTTTCGGTTGTGGTTTGGAGTGGGGACCCCTGAACTTTTTGTCAAGAAGACAGATCTAAATCTACTTGAACTTTCTCTAAAATGTTTTGTCTTGATTTTTGCTCTGTTTTCCACTTTTGCTGTTCAATCTAGAAATCACTGTTTTGATTAATTTAAAGCTCTTTTGGGGAAATCTGAAATCCTGCCAAACTTCCTAAAAACGTGCGAATTGACCTCTGGCCGCTTCCTTAGGCAGGAAGTAGGATATTAGCTTCTGGTTATCTGCCGAGCGGGTAGTCAGGACTAATATCTAGTGCCCGGGAAAGGGTGGAAATCCGCGCAATATTGATTGTTTCAATTAAAATAAAAGCACATAGGACACTTCAAGCACATAGGCGGACCCCCTCGATACCTTAGAGTTAGGAAGCGGAATATAGTGATCTAACTTTCAGAAACTGTACCAGTCGAGCGATCTATAACCTAATCATTCGAAATTTTGTAGGTTTCAGGTCCTAACATAAAGTTTGTAGGTTTAAACTTATTCAGCAAAGTTCTTGGGATAATCTGTGTGTCAGACTGCTGGTTAGGTCTAGGTCTTCTGCTAGGTCTACCTTAAAATCATTAGGTTCATTATTAGTTAGGTACGAGCCTTAGGGTAATAGTGGTCAGCCGTGTATTCTGTGCGCATGATTGTAACCAGTTTGCCTGTTTTCGATTGTTTCAGTAGCAATTGTATTTTTGGTAATTGTCGTTCTCTATTTTGTGTCGTCTGATTAGCTGACCATTTCTGTTTGTAACTAATTAATTTTCCTTAGCACAGTCTGTATCATCATATCCTCATTTCGTCTGCACGTAACTGTTGTAAATTAAACCCTAAAATTTATAGGTTCTGTGGTCCATTCTGCTAGGATCTTAGGGTTTAGTTAGAAATCAGTTAGGTCTTACTTAGAGACAGTAGTTAGGACCTGGCTTATATCACGCTGGCAGAGTTTGTGCCTATATTATCTCAGTGCAAGTTAGAGTGCGAGAGTTGTGGTACAGAGTTAACGGTTAGTTTTGAGCTAGAGGCATTCCAGCATCAGAGCGAAGAAACGCTTAGTTCGATTAATCCTATTGTGGTTTGCGGTTGTCTGCGTCCCTGGAACGTAGACCAGATAGTTGAGGAAGCTTACGAGGCAATTCCGGGCACTGAGGATTTTGTGCCTAAACATTTCCCCTGGAAGTGTGACGGTTGTACTGAGCAAGAGGTGTTGATCTTCTGCCTGATTCCAGAAGGCACTGACTTGTGGGCATCTGTTGAACACGACAGTTGTTCACTAGACCTGTATTGGCCTTAGACGGAAACGGAGCTTAGAGGATTCGAACTCACGACCTAACGCGGACAAATCCCGGATTGGGTAGACCAAATCCAGGCTACTTAGTCCGAAGGATCTAAGAGTCGACCGAGTCGTCTCGTCTGTTCGCACTGCTGTTATGGCACTATCAAGCTAAAACGTCCATCTCGTGCAGGAACTTTGCGCATTACCTGAAAATTAGAGCGCAAAGCAAGGCGCTTTAACAGCTGTCTATTGCGCTTTAACGTTGGGCTTAGTGCGCTTTAATTTCAAGCTAGTTCGAATTAACCTTATATGTGTTATGTAATCGTCTCGCTGGAAGGTTATATGCCGTTATATGACGGCCAGGCTCTCCTCTCGCTGAAAACTTATATGCAGTTATATGAGGGTCAAACACTACATCACCCTCTCGCTGAAAACTTATATGCAATTATATGAGGGAACACTACATCACCCTCTCGCTAAAACTTATATGCAGTTATATGAGGGTCAAACACTACATCACCCCTCTCGCTAAAACTTATATGCAGTTATATGAGGGCCAAACACTACATCACCCTCTCGCTAAAACTTATATGCAGTTATATGAGGGCCAATCACTACATCACCCTCTCGTTGAAAACTTATATGCTGTTAATATGAAGGTCAAACACTTCGCTGAAAACAGAGTCTTAACAATTGATGTGGAAAACAAACTATTAATGAAACCTAGATGTGCAAGTTTCCATAATTGCATTTGCTGTTTCTTTTAATTTGAGGTACCGCAGGTGCAACTTCAGTACGAATGGATTTGAGTGTAAAAAACTGCAGATAACTTGTTTTTGTTTGCTAGCTAAGTCTGTTAATAGAAAGGAATTCTGCTTATTAAGAGAATATGTGCAGCAGAGAATCAACTTTACTGTTTGGCAGTTGAAGAATTTCTGTAGGGGGCAAAGAGGGAATCCCACTAGTGACCTGGCCCAAGAACATGAATTCATGGTTCATGCAAGACCTACATTGTGCTAAAGCTATACGACAGATACCCGATCAAAGACCCTCATCACTGGGCGTCTGTTTCAGTCGCTCCAGCAATGAAAACCTAAGAGCGGAAATCTAGGTGTCGTTTAAAAAATATTGTTTGTTGACTTTGTTTTGTGATATACTGGCTTGGAATCGAACTTCATGTAAACATCACTTTCACTGTATGTAAATACCAAACCATAGATAACCGATCAAAGACCCTCATCACTGGGCGTCTAATCCAGTCGCTCCAGCAATGAAACCTAAGAGCGGAAATCTAGGTGTCATTTAAAAACACTCTTTATGGGAGTGTATTTAAAAACAGTGAAAAAGAGAAAAAAAGAAAAAACTAGTATATATCCTGCGTATTTTAAAACAGTGTGAAACCTGGACAATAAGCGAAGAAAACTGGCCAACACTTCACACAACAGGGCCGCTAAACCAGTCGCTGCTGCTGTGAGAAATGTTGTACATAAGTCTGCGCATGCCCACAGCTTGTTTTCTACTTTCATTAATGCTTAGGGGAGTTTTGAAGACAAGGAATTCGAAAAAGCAAACGGCGCCTACCGAACTCATTCATACAATATATTAAACACATTTCAACCTGGTTTGATTTTTAAAAAGCTCATTTAAAAGATTACTCTGCAAGAGAAATTCAAAACATTTCTAGTCTTATCAGTACATGGAAACACGTCGCTAAAAAATTAAAAGTCCATTAAAATTCTAAAACAAAACTAATATTTTGCGGTGGCATTTTAAATCTAATGGCCAAAAGCCGAACTTTGAACAAAGATTCTCTTTAAACATCTAAATTAGCAATTTTGAAGAATATTCTTTTCAAATTAAAAGCAAGGGTAGCAATATTGTCGGCAAAGAATTTGCAGTCGGTCCCTAAGTTAGAGCTGCGTTTAACTAAAATCTGCAGCAATTGACAGAAGGATCAAGAAACAGAGACCCTGTGGCTGTGAAATAAGGGAGACAAACCAACCACCGCCTAGTATCACGTATGTGTTAAAATAAAGTGCTGGGAGCAGGGTTTTAATTGAAAGTGAGTGAAGAATTCAAGACTTAAGACCAATGCTGAAGAGACATGCAAGTTATGTATATACCTATATCGCGCCGGTTTACTTTGGGTTGTCCTACACATTTAGTTTGGTTGATGTAGAGCATACATAAAAATACACTATAAGACGATAATGTCACTGTTAAAGGTCATATAGTTTAGTTCATCCAATTTAAAACTGAAAGATGATTGTATTGAAGGTGACTGTGGGAATTTTGACTTCAATGGAAATTTCTTTATATTCACGTGGAAATGTTTTGTTTCAGACCATTGTTGATTCATAAATCATTAAAATTCAATTGGAATTCTGAAGTATAGCTGAATTTGAAATTGCCATCAATTTTCAATTGATTTAAATTACTAAAACCAAGTGTTTATAATACCAAGAAGTGGGAAGCTTGGCCCTACTGTTTTCAAAG